>LOEQ01006989.1:32770-49578 GCA_001685075.1 Bramus lutescens | reverse complement strand
GTGTGGTTGGCACTGGTGTGGGAGGGGTGGTGGTTGGTGCTGGTGTGGTCGGTACTCTGGGAGCAATGGTGGTTAGGGCTTTAGGTGCAGGAGCTGGTTTTGTTTTGGCAGGGGTAAGCTGTTTCACAGGGTAGCATCGAATCCCAGGACGAGGATTACGGATCATCACTGCTTTAGTTCCTGGAGGGCAAACTTTTGAGTTATGTTTTAGTGAACGTGATCCTCTCCGAACATGGTGACTCTTACCAGGCTGTGGAAATAAAAGGAAAGAGAAACTTTTAAATTCCATCATTTCAATTCCAGACCTTCACATATGTGAATCTACTTGTATTGTTATTTTTCTTGCATAAATTAGTGGTATAAAGTATGATAATTCTATACATATATAGCGCATAATGGCCAGCTAAGTATAGTTAATATTTTTATGTTAAGTATTTAACAATATTTTGATATACTGTCTCTATATATTTGCATTTATATCATAATAGTATATATTTGTGGAATATGGGGCAATACCTCAATACATACATTGATCAAATGAGGGTAACTGATATATTTTATTATTATTTTGTTTTTAGAGTCTTTAAGCTCATCTCTTTTAGTTATTTGATTATAAAATATAGTCATCCCTATACATAATACATGTATATAGTACATATATATTCCTAAGTACATAAATGCATCCTACTCAGCCTGTATAATATTACTTTCATGCATAGAATTAAACAATAAAAGAAACTAACTTTCACAGATTCACCAAGACTTAACAATATACTATTTACCAAGTGGCAATTCATTGAAGAAATCAAAAGGGAAATTAACATGCTTTTTGAAACAAGTGAAAATAGAAACACAAGATAGAGTTCCTAATGATGTGCATCATTTCGTGGACTTATTTCCTGTTCTTCTGTGGTTCGGGTATTTGAATTTTCCTGTTCTTCTGTCCAAGGAAATACATAAAGATCAGAGCAGCAATAAATTAGACAGAAAGGTCATATGATAAGTGAAACAAAAGGTTCTTTCTGCATATACAAACAAGATCGATAGACTATTAACTATACTCCCTAAGAAGGAAGAAGCCCCAAGTGAACAAGATGAGAGATGACTAGAGACCCTTACAAACAAAAGTTCTCCAATAAAAATAAGTCTAAGACCTGTTGGCTTACTGCTCCCCTCAAGAATTTAAGGATGAAATAATGCCAATTCTTCTTAAATTATTGCAAAAATATTGAAAAGGGAGAAATTCTTTCAAAGTCGTTCTACAAAGAAAGCATATGTTGAGATAGAAACCGATAAAGAACATCAAAAGAACCTGGCCACTATCTTTGATGCATATAGATGCAAAAAGATTCAACAAAAATACCAGTAAACTGCTTAAAAAAAGAGCATCATTGGAAATGATTTCAAATGAAAACAAACATCCCAGTGGGACCATTTGTAAATACTATTTTTGAACCATTGAAAAATTCAGGATTTTGATTTTTTTTTGTTGAACATGTAACTATTACAAAATGAGCACAAACAATGTATCTTTCTCAGAGCCAGTAAAAAGAGAATGAAGACATGAAGTTTTCCTTACATTACCCCAAAATCTTGTAGAAGATATAACCTTACAAACTCCAATAGAATCAATGCAATTAAAAATGAAAAACTATGGGACCTAGGTACACTACTCCTGGGCACATAGTCAAAAGAATCTTGGTCTTACCTGAGAGACATATGGAAAGCCATATTTATTACTGATCTATTAGCAGTTGTATTCATATTACTGCTATATTAGCAACAGCAAGGGAATGGAATAAGACTAGATGTCCACACTGAATAATGAAAATATGATGCAAGAATAAAATTACATTGTCTATATATAAAATTATGAACATGCAGGAAATTAGTAGAATAGAAAATACTATGTAAGTGAGGTAAGCCAGACATGAAAAGACAAATACTACATGTACTTTCTTGTATGCAGATTGTTTAGGCTTTAATATACATTTGTATGTTTATGTGGGATCCAGTATGTGCAGAGGACAGGAAACTAGAAACTATGGTGATTTGAATGAGACTGGCCTCCATAGGCTCCTATATTTGAATGCTTGGCCTACAGTTAGTGGAACTATTTGGAAAGGATTTGGAGGTACAGCCTTGTTGGAGGTGTGCTTGTTTTGGGAGTTGGCTTTGAGGTTTCAGAAACACTTGCTATGTCCAGTTAGCTCTCTTTTTCTCTGTCTTGTGCTTGTGAACAGTTGTAAACGTATACCCACAGCTTCAGTTTTGGGAGCCAGACCCATCTAAGGCTTTCTCAGAGGCCCTGATGAAAGGACAAAGGAGACAGTAATTCTGTGTCCTTGTCAAAGAGCAGACTTGGTAAATGTCCAGTCTGGGGTAGAGCCTGGGCCTTGAAGGAGTTGCAGTTTTGATTGCTGGGGACCCAAGTTTTTTCCCTTGAGGAGTGTGGTTATCAGATCTAAGGCAGCTGTGTCTGCGGTATCCTGGTGCTCTCTTTGCCGCATTGTCTTTGCTGATCGTTGGTAATTACCCCTTACAGACAGAGATACTACACGTCTTAATAAACTTGCTCAGCATAATCGTCATCAATTTCCCAGTCCCAGCTATCTTTCTTCTTGATTTCTCGTCTATGGTTCTCCTCTTTGGCATCTCACTGTTTGAGCCCCTTTTTCTTGTGGGTTCAGGACACACCAGGACCATGCCTGCCTGCTGCCATGCTCCTCAATATAATGATGATGGACTCTAGCACTCTTAAAAAGTGACTCCCAAGTTAAATGCTTTAGTTTGTAGTTGTTTTGGTCATGGCGTTTTGTCATGATAATAGAAAAATAACCAAGACAGACAGGAGTGGGCTCACATGTACCAAATACATGCTGGTATTTTTGTTTTGTTTTGCTTGTTTTTCGATGTGGAAGACTTTGGGAGTTTAGACTAGAAAATCAATTGAATGCTGTAAAGTAGGGCCATCCCAGCAAGAAGTTGGAAGATAATAGTTCTGAGACCAATATGGGCCGTAGAGAAACAGCCTTAGAAGTTTTAGAGGAAAATAACATTAGCCATTTGGCTAGAGACCATTCTTGTAATACTTTGGCAAAGAATATGGCTGCTTTTGTCTTTTTCCTGAGAAGCCGCGTAAGGCTAAATTGCAGTGTTTTGAACTAACTGCCTTGACAGAGGGAGTTTAAAGATAGGCTGACAATGACTGTTATGTGGTTAGTTCTACAATGAAAAAGAGTAAGCAGGGATAAAAAAGAAGTTGAAAAATGTTCAATCTGAGGAGAAAAACTACTGGGAAATTTAATGTTGGAGACAAGTTTTGTGCTCCAAGAGATGAGAAGTTTTTAAAAGGCCCGATGATGGGGCTGGAGAGAGTGCTCAGTGGTTAAGAGCACTGGGCTGCTTTTTCAAAGCAGGTTCAGTTCCCTGTACCTAGATGGCAGCTCACAACTGTCTGTAACTCATGTTCCAGTGGAACTTGAGGACCTTCATACATACATACAGGCAGGTAAAACACCAATACAAATAAATAAATAAATAAAATGAATATTTAAAAATAAATAAATTTTTTTTTAAAAGCCTAGCGAGAAATGGAAAAATGGGAGGAGTTCCCTTAGGGCAAGACCCCATTCAGCTCATCTTCCAAATGATAAAACAGGCCTAAAATATTAAAGCTTACGCAAGTGAAATTCAAAAAGGAGGTTGGGTCAAATCCTAAGCAGTCAGCAGAACTTGGCAGCGTTGGCCACAGTAAAGGAATTTTAGGACCTTCTTCTGTGGTCATGGGAAGCTGCGGAGACCAGACATGTGGTAGGAGACTTCCTGCATGGAGACCCTGAGAGGCCATTGCTTAAAAATATGGAAATGAAACCTTGATTGTGTTGGAGATCTGAAGATGTAGGAAATGCTAGAGCCATGGGACGTCTGTCAAAGAGAGCTCTGCACAGGGCACGGGACAAGCCTAAGGTAGAAAAATATGCTGCAGTCAACAAAACTGTGAGGGCAAAGCCACCCTTGACATCAGTCATGCCAGTGCAGGGTTTGGGGTTTAGAGTCTGTCCTGCTGGATTTATGTCTCACTTTGTTTCAGTATTTTCCCACTATGGCTCTTTCCTCTCTTTTTGTAGATAATGTATAT
Organism: Bramus lutescens; assembly: GCA_001685075.1. Taxonomy (NCBI): domain Eukaryota; kingdom Metazoa; phylum Chordata; class Mammalia; order Rodentia; family Cricetidae; genus Bramus; species Bramus lutescens. The sequence goes on along the minus strand of LOEQ01006989.1, from coordinate 45,437 downwards.
TCTTTGCCGTGATATGTTGGGAGTATGCAATTCGCTTTTTAATTTTACAGAGTTATGATTAAGAGATTTCTTTGCATTTCAGGTCTTGGCCTTTAAGCAGTGCTGAACTGTGATAGACTATGAGGACCTGGAAGTTGGACTGGATGCATTTTGCATTATGATATGGCTATGGAATCAGGAAGTGCAGTGTGGAAATTTGAATGGGAATGGCTCACAGAGGCTCATATACATGAATAGTTTATCCACATCCACAACTGGTGTAACTATTTGAGAAAGACTGGAAGGTATAGTCTTGATAGAAGAGGTGTGTCACTGGGAGCAGGCTTTGAGGTTTCAAAGCCATTCTCAGTCCCCTCTGCCTTGCACTTATGGATCAGATGCAATTTCTTAGATACTTCTTCAGTACCATGCCTGCCTGCCAACTGTCATCCTCTTTACAATCATGATGATGGACTCCAACCCTCTGGAACTGTGAGTCCCAATAAACTCCTTCTTTTGGAAGCTGCCTTGGTCATGATGTCTTTTTACAGAAATCGAAAAGTACCTAAAATACCATGAAATGGGAAAAGGTGGCCATAAGGTAGGGAGGCGTAGTGGATTATAGGACATACATGACTAGAATCTAGAGAAGGCAATAAAGGGAATAGAGGAGTACTAATTAAGAGAGCAGGGGGAATGTAGGAGATGAGGGAGCGAGCACAACCAGATGAATTATATCTGAGAATGCCAAGGAAGCTTGTTATGTTATATGCTAATTAAGGGAAAATGAAAATACTTATACCTAAAAAAAAGCCCATGGGGGCACAGCAGAGTGTTGGTTAAGATGTGGACCTGAGTAACTGCCAGGAGTCCTTCCAGTATTGCATATAAGGTAGATCAGCTGCTTATACTCTCTTTCCCTATGTTTGTTCCCAAATGGTTGTAGTCATAGTCTTAACCCATGTGGTGGCACCTGATAGGACAATACAGCATCATGTGAAGTGTTTAGACATAGTAAAGTGTGGTAAGAACTTGAAATAGTTTGAGCTATATGAAAATGAACGATGGCTTGAAGGTGATACGGTTTCTTACAATCTTGTGTCTTTGCATTATGGAAACATCAAACATTGGGAACAAGTCTGTCCAGGCTAACCTCCTGTTCCTGGCTCTGGGATGATGGGCAGTGTTTGAGAATGCCGTAATCCCTAAGCATCAGCGGCATCAGAGATACATCTAGTGCCTCAGTACCTTTAAAACCATTCAAAGTCCCACCCTTTTTCCAAAGCTATCTTCTCAATGCTACATCTTACTTCTGCCTTTTCCTCTTCCCACCACTCCTGAGATGGTCTCATCTTCTATTTCCCAGAATTGAGTCTATAGCATGTGAAAATGTCTTTCCTTTCCTTCCACACAGCCATAAAGCCTATGGGTAAGTCATAGTCCGTCTTCCTCTGTAAGAGCTGCCTCTGTAGTCTGCCTACATCTGACCCCTCCTCAGAGTCTGTCTTCTCTTATCATTTTCCACCACTCATACCCTAAGCTTTTCTCTAATCTCTGGCTACATCATAGCCTATAATATAACTTAATAGCTCAGATATTAATGATTTCATTCTCTAATTAGTAAGCTTTAGAAGGATAGATATTAGAATAAAAAGTGGATATTTGAGTTTTTTAATTGGTTATAAGAGAATAGTGATAATACTATAGGTGTGTTATATTTGATGGCTGAGTAAGATACCTAATCTTATTTTTTATTTATATACTTGGTTCTCTAACTGGCAGCTTTGACTATCACTTCTGTTACTACTATATAACTTGTCTACATTCAAATGCAACTATACCTTCTCTAAAACTTCAACATTTGATGATTTTAAATTCAAAAGAATGATTCAATGTGGTGTATCCTTGTGAACTGAGATATTTTTAGCTGATTTTTTAATTATTACAATTACAATATGTAGAATAATGATTGATACATAGTAGGAGCTAAAAACAAATGAGTGGATAAATGAATACCTTGGTTTAAAGAAATCTAAATGGAGTTGTTTAGTAAGGTTTAATTGTTTAGTATATAATTTTCTATCTTCTAAACATTGCTATTTTAACCCATAGTTAGGTGTTAACAACAAAAGCTAGTTACTGATCCTTAAAATATTTTTTAAAAATTCAAGAATAGTTTCTCACTAAATCTGAGAAGTTACACTATTACAAGTAACTTCTAGATTCAATCATTTCAAGTGCTTTTGGGTAATCTACCCTGTGTGAGTTCTGGAGAGAGGACGAAGAATCTAAAATGTTGTGCATTGAGATATGGAGACACAGACTACAAGAATAAGCATACTACTGAGTATGTATCCTTAACAGATACTCATCCAATTACCAGATTGGATTAATTGAAAGTTTAATTGTGGACTTCCTATAGCAAATTTTAAATTTCTCTGGAGTGAACATACCCTGTATTTTCACAACAAAATTAACTCATAAACCTTAAAAGAACAAGATGCCTCTTTTGAACAGTCTTTCAAAAGGGCATTAGCAGTTTTTGTTTCCTATTTTGATATATATGTATTTTTGGTCCTTTACCACACCTTACAGCTGAAAGGCATTTGGCATTGAGAAGAATAGTGGAAACATTTTATCAACAAATCATCGCAGCAAATGTCAAACATTTCTGAAGTATATTTGACAACTCTGGTTTTATTCACCTTTCAAAAGATTTTAAATGTGAGAAAATATTCCTCTTGATGTATTGCTTACATAAAGAATTTAATTAATTTAGAATTAACTGAGTGGCTAAGTTTAAGTGATATCGAATGAAGAATCTTCACACTAGACATCTGTTTTTCTCAGAAATATTCACAAAGTGTATATATATTTTAAATGAAATATGAATGATATGTGGTACACTCACTAAGTAAAACATAAATTATTAGGCAGAATTTCTATAAATTATTGAGCATTTGCATTAAACAAATTGAACTTCTAATTTCATCTCTAATTTATTATTTTGAATTTTTGTATGACTAAAAATATTACCTATGTAACTTACTTGATTTTAATGTATAAACTATATTTCAGAATTATTTTTTCAAGTGCTTTACTTAATGCTGACTTAGTAGATCAGCATGTTATGTCTGGGGTTGGTAGTAATAAGAAATTTTTCCTTTTGGGTGAACATTTTCCTTCCTTGACCTTAAGACTCGTAGTCAAATGTTATGTATTTTGAGGAGGTAAAGATTAAATGCTATGAAAAAATGACATGGTATAAAGGACAGCGAATATTGGGAGAGGTGTGACGACAAGGATTCTGGGTAGGGAATGCTTGGGAAGAGACTAATTAAAGCTTAGGAGCAAATGCAGATTGGTAGTCTGCATTCTTAGACAGAGATGTACCAAAGGCACTAAAACGATACTGGGGATGGAACTCTAAGGGTTGGTGAAGCATCTACTATGTACAAATTTGAGTTGGTCAGTGGTGAAGTGTGAGAGTTAAGGGCAGTTGGGAGGATAATAGAATGCCTATGTGTAAGGATAAGGATTTTGTGTATTACTTAAGTACTAGAAAACCTTTAGAAGACCTCAAGAAAAATTAGTGATACAGTGAGATGTACTTTGTTAAAAGAAATTTCAGGTTGCTGGATAGAGAGTATTCAGAAGGAAGTGAGATGCAGAAGCAGTGAGCCAGCCATGGTTGTAGACTAAGTGAGAAGTGATGTTTAGTTTAGAGCTGTAACAGGAAGGTGTTGAAGACAATGTTAGAGTCAAGTTGTGGTTTGAGGATAGCATTTGCTGAAGTAGTGGGTCTGGAAAAAGACAGAGTGAAGGATGATTACAAGTTTTTTTGACCTATGTAACTAGATTTGTGGTTAAAGATGGAGAAGAAAATGGCGCTGGGATAGTGACCTGGGCTCCTCTTGACATCAAAATTTCAAAAAGAGGAGATACATCTGGGATTGCAGAAAATAGCAGTATTCAGTCAGTCAAGCGAAAACAGGCAAAAATGAGGCAAACAGACAACAGAAGAGTAGGTAACAATAAACTTTTCTATGAGACAGTTATCATCTCAAATACCACTAGGTATCACCATCTTGAGAAATAAGAATCAGCTTTTTGGCAAGAATGGTTTAGTGCAAATCATATGATCAAAGTCAGTGTGGGAAAGGTTTACAAGAAAGCCATAGAATAAATGCAGCTATACCTCTTTCCAAAAGGTCTGTAGCAATTGGTGTAAGTGTGTAAGATTAGTGGAGTGTTAAACCAACATCAAGGTGATGTTATCACAAGTGTATGTGCTGGTAGAAACAGCCAACAGAGAAAGGGAAACTTTGCAGCTTATATGCTATATATAGTGCAAATTGCAGGAGGGAAATTCCTGCAGAGGGGACAGAAGTGTGATGTTTTACAGCACTTGAGGGGTTGCTTGAAAGACAGGGTGTATGTGCGCAAGTCAAAACAGGTTATGTTATAATTTACACGTTATGAGAATTAGAATAAGTTATTTAATATCTGTGTGTTTGCTTCCTTATTTCTAAAACAGAGGCTGTAACAATATCTCAGGGGGAAATAATGACATCCAGGAATTCAGCATAGTATTTGACATGCGCATTGCTTAATGAAACCTAAATATTGCATTTACAGACTCTAATGATGAATTAATTAACTGATTTTTGCATTCCCCACTGCCATCTTAAGAGTTTCTGTAGCCCTGGAATTGATAAAACTAAGTTGTGGGCCAGTTCTGCCTTGCTTGTTTTTGTAAGGTTTTATGGTAACATAGCTATGTTCATTTTGAGCTTCATTGGCCTGGACAAGCAGTTGCTAGTGGGAGCACATGGTCTTCAAAATCCTATGATATCCACTATATGCTCACTTTCAGAAGTTTGTCAACTCTTGCCCTGGCTACTATTACCAATCCATCCTGTGTCTTCAAAGAGACCATGAGCTCCCTGAAATCAGAGGCTTTATTCTTTGTACTCTTAGTATGCCTCAGTAAATAACTGGAATTAAGTAAATGGATGTCATTCAAGTATTTTAGATCTCTTTTTTTTCTCTTAGTTTTCTGGATGAAACAGAGGATGCCGGAGAAGAGGCTGTATTTCTGAAGGCGAGTATTGAATCAGTACACTAACTTTTATGTACTACTCAGTGTGAAAAACCATGAAACCCTATGGAATTTACGCTATCTCTCTCTGATTTTATTTCTATTCTTCTCTTCCCCTTCACACCATTCCATGAATATTGGTGCCTATATAGACAGGTATACCCACCCTTCTTTGAAACTTTGGCACTGTTTCTTCTGCATACATGGTTCATGTTTGATATTTTCCCTCTCTTTTCTTCCCACAGGTCTTTAGTCAAATGTCATTTTATATCTGTTTACCTTACATGCAATGACAAATGTGTTCCTTCACACTGTTAAACACCCCCTGTTCCCTTTCCTGTACTGAATATTTAAGTTATGGCCTGTCTTCCCCATGCTTCATAAGGTTGTTAGCTATGTGTCTTTACTATTGTTATCTCTTGTTGTTCACCTATAATAGACTGATGTGTAGTGGGTGATGAGTAACTAATTTGGAGTCATTGAATTGTATGCATTAGTGATAAACAGATATTTCCCTTAAGTTCCTGTTCTTTTCTTGCATAAGTCAAAGAGGCTTTACCCTTAAAGAGATTTTCAGGCAGTAGTTCTCAACTTTCCTAATTTTAATACAATTTCTCATGTTGTGGTGACTCCTAGAGATAGCGGATCTGTAGCCTGAACCGGCTACCTCCCATGACCAGGAAGACTTATCAGTGGAGGAATTGAGACACCAACCCAGCTGCATAACCTTCAAACTGTAGTCTGGCCAGCCTAAGAGATGTTCTGGCGTAAGGATAACACAGAGATTGTAGGAATGGTCATCCAGTAACTGGTCTAGCCTGAGACCCATGCACAAGAGTGAGCCCACTTCTGACATTGCCTAAAATGCCCAGGACCCAAAGGCTGGATGTCCCAGAGGCCTAGGATAGAACCAAACATGATTGGAGAAAAAAATGTCAATGTAATGATGTCTAATGATATTCTGCTGTACTCATAGATTGGTGCCTAGCCCAATAGTCATCAAAGAAGCTTCACCCAGCAACTGATGGAAACAGATGCAGAGACCCACAGTCAAACATTAGGCAGAGTTCAGGAATTCTGCAGAGGAGAAGAAAGGAGTGTAGGAGCCAGAGGGGTCAAGGACATCACAGGAAGGTCACACAGTCAACTAACCTGGGCTCATAGTGGCTTGCAGAAACTGAAGGGACAACCAGGGAGTCTGCATGGGACTGACCCAGGCCATCTGCATATGTTACAGTTGTGTAGCTTGGTCTTCTTGTGGGATTCCTAACAGTGGGAGCAGGGACTGACTATTACTCCTTTGTTAGCTTTTGGGACTCTACATCTCATACTGAGTTGCCTTATCCAGTCTTAATACAAGGCGAGGTGCTTAGTCTTACTACAACTTGATATGCTGTGTTTTGTTCATAACCATGGGAAACCTTCCCTTTTCTGAATAAAAATGAAGGAGGAATGGATGGGGTGGTGGGAGTGGGGGAGGGAGGGGAAACTACAGCTGGGATGTAAAATAAATAAATAAAATATTTTGTTAAAAAATACAGAGCTGGGGATTGGTGACATATTGCTGTGGAATAGTGCTCTTGTCCATTATAAAGATTCATTACTCATATTAGTTTAATAAAAGACTGATTGGTCAGTAGCCAGGCAGGAAATATATTTGAGGTGACCAGACTAGGAGGATTCTGAGAAGAGGAAAGGCAAAGATGCAGTCACCAGCTGAATGCAGTGGAAACAAGATGAGAATGCTGTATTGAGAAAAGGTACCAAGCCATGTGGCTAAACATAGATAAGAAATATTGGTTAATTTAAGTTGTACGATATAATTAGTAATAAGCCTGAGCAATAGACCAAGCAGTTTTTAATTAGTATAAGCCTCTGTGTGTTTCTTTGGGACTGAACAACTGTGGGACCATACAGGAACTTCCGTCTATAGCATGTCTTTAATCAGGGTTATAGGAAGGCGGATCTCTGTGAGTTCCAAGACAGTCAGAGCTACATAGACAAACCCTGTCTCAGAAAAAGAAATCATTTCCTTTTCTCAATATCATTTTGGGGTTTCAGTGACTAATAGTCAGGATGTTTGTTGCCAATGGCAACAACATCAGAATCATCTAAGAGCCTGATGGTACTATAGATTCTTGGGTGCCTTCATAAAAATCCTAAGGGCTTTGAATGAGTGTCAGAGTTTTGCAAGTTCAGTTCATGTAATTTTGTTTGAATTTTTTTATTAGACTATATTGAATTAATAGAGGGATGGCCCAGGTCATTTAAGTGCTTTTAGTTTGTTTAGTTCAGAATACTGAGAATTTTTCTTAATCTTTTGGTATTTTCTTTTTTCCTTCTATTTTTAAACCATAGCTCATTCTATATGTTATTTTAATTGATAATTCCCATCTTTAGACTTACATTTTTTAAAGCTTCTGTTTCTTGCATTTGGCGATGAGAAATGGTCAACATATTAGTGTACAGAGAGCGCTGCAAACTATGTGCTCTCTGTGTTAGATGTGGTGGGTTTTGGGAAGTGTGCTGCTATTACCCACCTCAGGGGCATGGCAGACACCCCTCACTAGCCCTAGGATCTGTACCTTTATGTCAGGTTCTTCATCCACCTCTGCATCATACTTCTGATGCTCTGTTTCTCACATGGTAGCAGACAAGAATCTCAGCTGTTTGTTAACTGCGGGAACCAACTGCATAGCGGCTCAATCACTTACTCTTTTAGCCAGTTTAGGTTATCTCTGATCTAGCTCTGAGTCATCTATTAGAACTTTTAAAGTACCTGCAGTGCCAGGATTTCTTGTGAGGTTCATAATGATCCCACATTCCATGGTATGTGGCAAATATACAAATATGGACTTTATGAATCCCATCTAGCTCTGATCTCATAAAGATACCCTTCTTTGTTATGTTGAATGTTCTAAATGCTAAAATAAAGCTTCTTTATTAGGCTGAATCAAGATTATTAGCTTAAGACCTTTGTTTGATTAACAGCTTTTCCTTATGGGGAAAAGATTTTGTTTAACAAATGCAAACATCCGAAAAACTTTTCCCATAAAGCTACAAATACAACAAGAGATTGCGCTAGAGTGATTTTTAAAATTATGTTTTGAGATTTTCATTTCTCAAAGAATGTTTCAGTATAATATGAAAAAATTACTAAATTGACACTTTTATATACATAGAGTAATTTGCTTTTCATGTAGCAGACTTCTATAATCTTTCAGACTAGAAAAGCATGATTTTAAGTAGGATTTATCATAAAGTTTATGTTTGCAGAGTAAAAATACATAATAAAAGTACCTTAAGGAAACCTGTCACTTTGTATGTTAATTAAAAATGAAAATGATTAGAGATACACAGTTCTGAAGAGTTCTCAAGACTGACACTCTGTGCAAGGCCCCCAGAGGGACGACATCTTCATTCCCTCTGTTAGGATGTCTGGGAAGCAGTCTGGGGACGCCGTGTGCCAGTGCCTCCCACCTTCCCATTTATTTGCCTGTGGAAATTCACAATTTGTTAACATTTTGGAAGTTCCAACGAAACTTACTAATGCAACTAGAGAAATCTTATGTTTGGAGGAATGCTACCAAAAGGTAATTTACTTTAGCACAATAAATTTGACAATCATTCTTTTAGATTTTTCATCTGATGTTTTACTTTAAATGTCTCTTTATATTCCTTATGTAATTATAACTAAATACTTCCAGAACTTAATTTTAAGAAAATTTATTAAATGGTTTCAGATTCCAGCATTCATAAAGAACCTACACAACTTTAGCCCATCGCCATGCTTTCTTTCCTCAGGTCTGAACGTATGGAGATGTATATTTTTAATAGGAAATCAAGTGTTTCTGAGAGAGCTGTCCTATGGAATAAAGCACTCTTCCATTTTAACCTAATCTGAATGCAGAAAAAGTTGTACAAAAGAAGTCATATAAATGTCCTAGAAAGTTAAAAAGCATAATGCTACTTTGCTCATATTTTTGCCAGTTGATATGTACCTGTTTACTGTGTAACAAAGACTATTACTGAATTAATTCTCTTAGGTGTACAGTATGAAATAAAGACTTAATATATAAAGACCTTCATTTGTAAATCAACAATGTTGCAGTGGTACAAGCACACAGGACTTTGTCAGTAATCACTAAGATGCACAGAAAGCTCCGAGGCTTCCAGATCTGTCTTCTCTCTGCTCCACCTCATGCTAACACATGCTAAGGGGCTGTCTCTGAGACTCATAGTTCTCCACTGCTGTGTTTGCGTGTGGGCCACTCATCCTACATTAAAGGTTTTTAGGGTGTCTTGTTTTGTAGCGCTTACCCAAAGTTTTGAAAGTTTGAATTAACGTTGCTTATTCATTGAATGATAGTGCTGAAGAGAAAGTTCAGTCAAGTGCTTGCCTTATTAAATGGGTGACTTTTTTTTCTAATTTTTTCTCAAGTGAATTAATAGGAATGTTTTAACTATAACCAGCATGTTTTCAGGTATCAGAAAGGCCTTTTAAATTTATTTATAAATATTCCCAATAAAACTATTAAAATAATCATTAATTTGTCTTGGTATAACATGATACCCTTTCAGGATATTTATTATGAAAGTTCACTTTTTATTTTACCATTATTGTAGTCTCAAAATATCCAGCCATCATAAATTGTGCTACTGAAAAATAGAAAGAAGTGATGCTAGGCTTGTAGATAAGAGCCAGAGTGCCCTCTCCGATTCTACCTGGTCTAGTTTGCTCTTTCCTACTCATTTTTCCTTCTCTCTCTCACAGTCCCTGACCAGATAATCCACACACATGCATGAAACAGATAATCTGAGAGATCAAAGCAAGTCCACAGTGAGCAGTAGCCCGACACTGTGTTTTAAGTAGAAGAGCCTATTACAAGTAAAAAGAAAGACAAAAACGAAGACAAAAATACAAGACATTTTTTGAAGTTTTGATTAACAATAAGCGAATCAAGGATATTTGCAACTAGAGGAGCTTACCATAAAATATGAAGTGAGAACCAACAGGCCCAAGATGAAGGTTTTCCTTTTCATTTCTTAACGTTGCTCCCGAAAGGTCAGTGATCAGCCACAGTAAGTCAAGTCAGTCAGCAGTGTTTTTCTTAATTTAAAATGAGAATGCAGAAAGAGTTAATTCTGACACTAGTTATGTAATATGATGAGCAAAAGTGCTGGTGCCATACTTAGAGATGCTCATGGCATTTTGGAGAAGATAACAGTGTGTACACACAGCAATGTTGTTACATTTGTGACATTGTATAACATGATGGTACTTGACTAATCTTTTTAAGAAAGCTCTGATTGGAGAAGGGAATGTACAAGCCAGGGAGGTCAAGATCATGATAGGGAAATCTATAGAGACAACTGAACCAAACTCCCTGGAAATCATGAACTCTAGACCGACAGCTATGGAGCCTCCATGGACTAAACTAGATCCTCTGCATGTGGGAGACAGCTTGGTCTATCTTAAGAACTCCTGGCAGTGGGACCAGAATTTTTCCTGGCACACGAACTAACTTTTTGGAGCCCATTCCCTATGGTGAGATGCCATGCTCAGCCTTAATGCAGGGGGTAGGGGCTTGGTTCTGCCTAACTAATGTGCCAGACTTTGACTCCTTATGGGAGGTTTACTCTCTGGGAGGAGTGCATGTGGAGGAGGGGTGTGAGGGAGAACTGTGGTTAGAATGTAAAATTAAATAAAAAATAAAGAAGAACATTAAAAAAGATAGCTCAGATAATTATTGAAAGGACTGTCCTCAAGCAAAAGAATATCAAAATGATCCTGGTTACATTCAGTACAAGTACTTTGGAATGAAATAGCTTGTTTGTACTTTGTGATGTTTGCTGAAACTAGTCAACTTCACAGACTGCTGTATATTTGGGCCTAGGTATTGCCAACATGAAGAGGTTATTGTGAAAAATGACATCTTGGTAAAATTATCATATTATCATTCTTAATATCAGTCTACTGCATGATTATTGCTCTCATATGCCTTTATTTCAAGTGATTCTCAAAAGTCAATTATGACCAATCAGCATGTGAATTAGGTGTAAAAGTTTGGACTTTAAACAGACAATAACTTCAGATTGTATCCTAGTATTGTGGAAATGATTCTGAGAATGCATAACTACCATCATCATGTTGGCAAGGGGCCTTGGGATCATTGTGGTCTCAAAGAATGAGAAGAGAGGCTCACAGATGCAGCAGCTGTCTGTCCGCTTAAACTGCTAATATGCTATCTTCAGATTATCTTAGAAATATGTGAGCAATCTAACTCAAACAGGAACAGCAGGAATGCAAATCTACCTTTTCATCTATCTTTAAAATTCTTCTACTCAAGATTTGTTGTAGAGAAAATACATCAGCAGAGAAAACAACAGATTGCAAAATTGGGTGTACATTGTTTATTTAGCTAGGTCTTGGCAACCCCCATAAGCCATCAAAATTCAGTGTGCTCTACCACCCACGATGTTTTGTCATTAAAATACTCTTGTGATTTTGAGGTAACATGACTCTTTCACTTAAAAGCCATAAGAATGAAATGATTGAGAATAAGAGCAAAAGTCAGTTCTGCAGAGTTAAGTATCCTTATTTTATATTTATAAGTACTCACCTTGGTAGGAGATTCTCCTTTGGAACAATCACGCTGTTGCTTAAAGTTTCTTTTGCCAAATTTTCAGTTTTGGTAGCTACGGTTTGAAAATTCGAGAAGAAAGAGAACTTTCATAGAACACATCCCTTCTTAAATACCACTGTCTGGATTCCTAGCCAGTGGAGAGGAAGACTGACAGAAGGTAAGCTGTATTGATGATGTTTCCTGAAACAAAGAGCTGAGAGTTGCAGCTGTGACCTTGGCAACTGTGATCCAAATGCCTTCCAATAGGGCAGAACTTTGCAGTACAGGGGGTTCACATGTGGGTGGACACTACCATTATTTGGGGGATATTTGCAGTAGTTCATGCTCAAGCCCCATCCTAGAAGAGTTTGAGGAAAGAACTTTTATAAATATTCCAAGGGTTATAAGTTTAAATATTATTTGAGATATATTATAACATGATATTGAACCTACATGTTAGATTTCTGTATCAGAACTAACACACACACACACACACACACACACACACAATATGGGTTTTATTTGTGGAGACATTTACTTTGGAAGAAGGAGTTTGAAGAGTGGGGAAGAATGAAGTTTGAAAATAACAGAAATGCTTTGGTCATGGGAGATGAAAAAAATCAAGAAAAGACCCTTTATTGTCTATTAACCTTAACTTTTTATTTCTTTCCTAGAGGTGTAATTTTATTTAAAGGGACTATGCACATTCATTTGAATCATTAAAAATGGATAATATGGAGATTACTGTACACATTTCTCCTCTAACTAATGAACAGCTATATTTTGCATAATAAAATATGTCTGTGTAGTTTAGGTCCTACAAGCATTTGGTATTTTCATTATCTGAACAAAATAAATGGCCACAATACACACTAGCTTATAAAAGAGGCTATAGAAAAGTTGCATAATCTCAGTGGGTGGGCGCACCCCTTGCGGTCCTGACTTCCTTGCTCATGATCTC
>LOEQ01006988.1:107706-121226 GCA_001685075.1 Bramus lutescens | reverse complement strand
TGCACCTTGATCTTGAGGTGGGTTAATTCCCAACCACACTGATTTCCTTAGTGACTGTACAAGTTTACCCTCCTGTCAGCAGTGGATAAATGTTTCCCTTTTCCCAAATCCTTGCCATCATGAGCCCTCATTTATTGACCGATCTTAGCCATTCTGAATCATGTAAGATGAAATCTCAAAGTAGCTTTGATTTGATTTCTTTGATGACTAAGGATGTTGAACATTTAGTGTTTCTGACTCATTTGTGTTTCATCTTGTGAGAACACAGTTTAGTTCTGTATCCAAATTTTAATAAAGTTGTTTTCTAAAATACTCCTCTAAGTATTTTAGATATTAACCTTCTATTGCATGTGTAGTTGGTAAAGATCTCCTCATAGGATGGCCTTTTTTTCTATATTAATCCTACTAATCCATGAGTAGGGGAGATTTTTCCATCTTCTGGCTTCTTCAGTTTCTTTCTTTGACATCTTTTTTTAAATTTATTTATAATGTATACAATATTCTGTCTGTGTGTATGACTGCAGGCCAGNGGGGAATGGGAGGGAAATGGGAGGAGGTGAGGAGGTGGAAATTTTTAATAAAAATAAGACAAAAAAGATACTGTTTTTTTAAATGACTTACTTCTTTATATGACTCTCTATACTCTTTCTCTTCTCTCCCAAAACCTATGTACATTTATCTAACACTGTGACCATTTAGTGGTCTTTTTTGTCTGAATCTGTCTTGATTCTGTATCTAATTATTTTCTGACCAGAAGCGCATTTTTTATGCTAAGAGTGTATGTCTAGGGCCAACATGGCCCTGCCTGCTGGTTACATGTAGTCTAATATGGAGGAGGCATATTTGCTACCTATGAGAGCCATGTACATTGCCCCACTTTTTAGGCACACTCTGAGTCAGGAAGCCTTCTCTTAAAAGAATTGTGTCTACTCTTTCCCCCATCATTTCTATAGTGCAGCCCCCTTTTTTCTTTACAAAGAGATTAACTATGACCATTAACCATTTATAACCAACCCATTTTAAATAAAAATAAAATTTATAAACAATATTTTGGGAATTATAGCTTTCTACACTACTTCTTCCTGAATGGGGTTGCTTATAATTTTATGGAGAACATGAGAATATTAAGAATTATGGTCAAGTCCTGACTGGGGAATTTTATGTGGTTGGTCCATCTCAGCCAGTAGCCTTAAAGCTGTTGTGGATGTTGGATCACCTGGGCCATCGTTTCCATCAGAGTCCTTTTAGGGGTCTTTGTAGATCAAACTATATTAATCTGCAAGGAATCTATAGCTTCTCATCTTCTACAGAAACAAAACAGAACCTCTTTTCAAAAACAATATATTCTTAGACTTATAAATTGAGGTCAAGATAACTTTAAAATACATATGTTGGTTTAATGTTGTAGCCCCCACAATTAAATGTCTCTCTAAAGTTAGCTCATTAACACTCAAAAATTCAAAAAAACAATGATACATATTAATCAGACACTGCATTTTCCATATTCACGTGGCTCATTTCTTTTATATTATTACACTTACTATTTCTTTTTTCTCTTACTATCTCTTTAAAGACTTTATTTTTAAAACTATTTTTTCTTTAATTGCATATATTTTCTCTCTCTTACAAGCCTATATACCTTTTTAAACACAATGTGACACATTTAAAGTTTTTTATTATTTGAATCTCTCTTTATTGTGCCTTTTTAATCATTTTGTCATCACCACTTTTAACTACTAAGTGGACTTGTCTAGGACCAAAGTAGCAGCATTGGATGTTGATTTCACCCCTTTTGGTTTTCCAACATTGTGGAGGTATGTTTACTGCCATGTCTGGGAGCCAAGTTTACTACCCCACATCATGCAGCCCACAAACCTTTTTGTCTGTATGGACAAATGCTAAATCCACCACACAACATGCTGCAAAGTTTGTAGATGCCTATGTATACTGCAGCAGAAATCTGTCATGATTTGTTCAAACTGGAATGCCACAGCATTTTTGTATCACAGACCACATGAGAGACACAATTAGGAAGCTGTTTTTGCCTTCATTTATGTCTTCTAGAACCCCTTTTCTTATATTTTCTCAGGGCTAGCATGACAATTCCTGACCCATGTTGGGCACCAAATGTAGAAAGAGCCTATTCTGCACCCTTCCCAGTCACAGCTGCTTATAAAATAATTGCTCAAAGGCTTGATATTAATTATAACTTTTGATCAATGATTCATGCTTATTTCTAGCTAGGTCTTACATTTAATTTAACCCATTTCTATTAATCTGTGTATCACCACTTGGTCCATGACTTTCCAGTAATGCTCTGACATCTTACTCCTCCAGTGGCTACTGGTGTGTCTCTCAACTCTGCCTTCTTTCTCCTTGTATTTAATTTGTCTTTCCTATATAGCTATATTCTGTCCTGAAATAGGCCAAAGAAGCTTTAATCATCAAGCAATAAAAGCAAAAAATATTTGCAGCATACAGAAGAACATGCCATATCTCATTACTAGTCTCAAAATAGTCATGAATTGTTTGAGACTTAGGGACAAGCCAGAACCTGTTTTCCAAGATCTGAACACAGATTCTCTTAACTGATCCTCAACATTAGATTAAAAAGAATTGCTAAAAAGGAATGTAAAGCTCACCGTCACTAGATGCATCATACTAACCTAGCCTTCTACCATGTCAGCTTTCTCATATAGTCTATCTTATTTGTTCATCTTTATAAGCCCTCTTTTGGGCTCTCAAGTTACAAGATTATGCTTAGGTATTCCTTGTGAAATTACAGTGGACTGCAGATATCAGGTACCTAATAATTTCTACTGTGAAAGAAGAAAGTTTCTGTGATAACAGAAACAGCTCTCCATCTTCATCACCTGGACAACTGTTACAGTGGTCAGTGAAAGATGCTGACATAATGTATAGGTATTGGAGATAGTTGAACTTGGAGACATAAGGAATATACTTGATGGGACAATTCTACTCCATTCTTTCTTAGTATGGTGTACCTATTCATTTTGTTGGTATATGCAATGGTAAAGGTGTCCTTGAAGGAATGTATTAGGAAGACTTTTCAAACCATTTTTCACTGGCTGAGGAAAGGTACAATAAATCCCAGTGTATACTGAATCAATCTTATGTTCATTTCAATCACCCCAATATGCTGTGCCATGAAAACTTTCAAGAGGTTCCTGATTATGTCAGTGTACAACGCCCAAATATGTTTCTTTAACAGTATACTTGCAGGGAATACCTTCTCTGCTCAGTCTACTTCAAGAATATTTTCAATTGATTCAGTTGCAACTTGAAGCAAATTTCAGTGATCACATTTAAATGATGGTTCAGTATGTACATAAAAGACTCTTCATTATTTCTTCTCACAAAGAGTCTATTCTGAGCATTCTCCACCTTCTTTGATCCAGAACATAGAAGGATTGGCATGCATTTTTAAGGATAACCACTCAAACTTCTGCATCCTGTGAATAATGCAGGTAAACCTTCAGAAGGTGAGATGAGATTCAGTGCAGAGCCAGCTTTTTCTCTGAATCTCTGATGAGAGTTGTTCTGGAGATATAGCTAAGAAGAAGGCGTGTTGGCCTGGGATCATAAACCCTGGGTTCTCTCTTCAACATTGCAGGAACTAAATATGCTGGAAAATGACTGTTACCAGAGAACTCAAGTGATTAAGGCCTGTGAATCAGAAACTCAAGGTCATTTTTGACTGTCTAGCAGGTTTAAAGACAGCCTGAGATATATAAAAATATTTATTTAAAACAATTTTTAAATTTTATGGGGAAGGAGGGTAATGGCACTATTCAATCTCTGTCAGAAGGTGGTGTTTCAGAAAATAATACTTTATTCAACTGAATAGATAACAAAAAATCAATAATGGGAGATGAGTCAGGCATTGCCACACACATCCTTTATCCATGCATCTGGGAAGTAGAGAAGAACAGATCTCTGTAAGTTTGAGGCTAGGCTGGTATAAATACAAGGTTTCAGGACGTCCAGAGCTAGGAGATAAGGCACTGTTTCAAAAAGAGTGTGGGATTTATGAAAGGACGGTGACTCATAATTTTCACAACTAGAACCAGAACTTTTATTGTCCTTTCTCTAGGCAAGCAAAAAAATCAAAACAAAAAAAAATTATCCATGTGTTTCTCTGTACCCTTTTAATTTCAGTGCTCCTGAGGCAGGGTCAGACTGATCTCTGGGGATTCAGGGCCAGATTTGCCTACAAAGTGATTCCAGACCAGTCATATGTTCATAGACTAAACCTGAATTCATAAATATTTGGGGGCTAGGGGGACAGCTCAGGTGTTTAGAACACAGGCTGCTCTTTCATTTAATATTGTAGAAAACAAAGTAATGAGAAGCTTTAGATCAGGAGGATCCAAACCCTCAAGCATCTAAACTTCATGTCTATAAACATTTCTCAATACAAAGACACATATACATATAGTTAAAAATAAAAACAAATATTATAAAAAGTGAGATAAATGAATTTATCACCACATAGGTTTAATTACTATGTGTGTAATTTATATTTACATTTAATTAAAATAAAGATGATTTTAAGCAATATTTTATTTATACACAACATGCAGGGACCATCTTGTGACTAAAGGCTTACAAATTTTTTTCATTTATAAAATATTTTAAAGGTATATTCATTTTACGTATTATGAATTTTTTGCCTATGTATGTATGAATGTGTATGTCTGTGCACCTCCTGTATGTCTTCTCCTTGCTGATGTCAAAAAGAATGATGGATTTCCATGGTCTAAAATGAGAGAAAGTTATGATTCATTATTTTGTCTCCCAGCCATCTGGTAGAGTGTCCAGTGTTCTTAACTGTGTGGCCAATTCTCCAGGCTTTCATTTATAATATTTTTATGCTCTCCTATTTTCTGAGGAGATACATATATAATAGAGGTAAGAATTCTACACTAAGCCACCACACTGGCCTATTCAAAATTTACCTCAAAATTTATTCAGTAATTAGTTAAAGTATTTGTTCATGTTTTTGGAGACAAGGATTTACTCTGTAGTCCAAGCTGCCCTGAGATTCTTGGAGCAGGCAGGTCAGTTTAAATACATGGGTTTGTACGTGCCTACATCAGACTAATGGTTGCTAGAATACAGGCATGAACATGCAAGGTTGTTTGCGCTTGTAAACATACAGACTGCATGTGAATCCAAGGGCAGCCTCCACCTCACACTGTGGGCCACGTTGGCTTCCAACAAGTATTGCTCTTAACATCTTATGTATAATGAAGGCTGGCTCATAATCAAGGTGTAAAGTATTTTCTTTGGATACTGCATACAAGTGTGTGTGTATGTGTGTGTGTGTATGTATGTGTGTGTGTGCATGTGTATGCATACACAGGTTCATGTGCATGTGTGAGATCTTGAGCTCCATTTCATATCTGCAGATGACCTGATTATAGACTTAGTGATGTCAACATCACCAACTTTCAGTAGGTCAGGAAATGTACTATAAACTTCTAAGATTTTTCCTGTAGTGTCATTTTATTTATATTTTAATAAATAAAGCTTCCCTGAAGATCAGAGAGTAAAACAGACCCATTGATCGGCCTTACAGACCAGGCAGTAGTAACACACACTTTTAATCCCAATAGCCACACTAGCTGCCATAGAAACCAGGCAGTGCATGCTTTTAATCACAGTGCATGGCTCTAGTCCCAGAACTAGAAAAGATTATAAAATGGGAGGAGACAGCTCTCAGATATCAAATCATAATGAGATTCTTGGAGGAAAGTTCGCCATTTTTGGACTGAGAAAGATGCAAAGGCCAGTGGCTGGCTGTTTCATTGTTCCAACTTTCAGGTTGAACCCCAGTTCCTCTTTCTGAGTTTTTATTAATCATGCCTTATTTGGCACCCAATGTGGGACACGAGTTTATGAAAAAAAAAATCCAAGCCACCATCCCAGGCCAGAGCTGGGATTGGAATTCCATCTCTAGGAATTGGAACTCAAACCTAGCAATCTGGGTTTAGGAGAAAAACTAGCATTTCCATCTCCCATCCACCATGTCTTAGCTTCCATAAAAGAGAGAAAATACACAAAGATCTAGATACTGTATACTGTTGTGATGTCTTTCAATTGTTTGACTGCTGAGGAAGGAACAACAGCTATTAAAAAATTTTGATTATAAATGCTACTTGATTAATCCAACCTATATATTTTGAAAAGGCCTTGACTCCAAAATTTAAGTCAAAAGATTTGTTACTTTAGAGAAGAAGTTTTGCTTCAACAGGTTAATGAGACTGTGGATTTATTATTGTTTAGGAAAAATAAGGTTTGATCAGGTGTTGACTCATTCTTGTTTAAGAAAAATAAGGTTTGATCTAGGAAGAACCCCTGAAAAATCTCTAATGAAACAGATGGCCCAGATGATTCAACATTTGAGAGCACCTTTGTCACAGTTTCCTCTGAGTTCTATATCCAGAACTGTTTCATGACTGCCAGTTGAGATAATCCAGCCTCAAAGAATACTCTAGTCAGGACTTTGCCATAATGTTAAATTTTCTTTCCTCCCCCATAAGATTACCAGTGCCTCTAATCAGCAGTAAATAGCCTTGAAAACCACACCCACATTCCCTCAAAAAATGGATTGTGAAAGTTTGTCTTTGTTTAAGGTGTTGGCTATAAATTATTATTGGTAATGGTCAGAAAAAACTAAGCAAAGAAGATTAGTTTCAAGGTTCCTGTTTTGAAAGAAAAAAGGGGGTTAACATAGAAACAATAAGATAAAACAGTGGATTATTGAATCTACTCTGAAAAGAAAAAGGGGAAGATATAGATAGGATATTATTTCGAAAAGAGAAAAAATGGGGGGTGGTGGCACATGCCTATAATCCCAGCATTTAGGAGTCAGGGGCAGGCAGACCTCTGTGAGTCTAAGGTCATCCTGATTTACAGAGCAAGTTTCAAGATTGGCTCCATAGCTACTGAGAAACCTTTCTTGAAAAAACAAGTCAAAAAAAAAGAAGAAAGGAAAAAAATGGGATATAAATATTATAGGATTAAAGAATAGATTATTGAATCTTTTCTGAAAAGAAAAAAGGAGGATATAGATATGAACTTGTCTTGAAAAGAAGGGAGTTTATAAATATGATAAAATAAAAAAGTAGATTATTCAATCTACTCTGAAAAGTAAAGGGGTGGATATAGATATCATAAGATAAAAAGATAGGTTTATTGAATCTACTTTTAAAAAGCAACTATTATTTTTAAATGTTTTACAATGGATTGGATTTTTGTATAATGTATACAGGTTTCATGTATTTATACAAATTTGAGATTAATTTTGTTAAAACTTACTATACATACATTTTTTAATATTGTTCATGGTATTGTACTTATATAATTCATTTAAATATAATACAGATTTCTAGTCTTCGAAAATTAGTATTACCAACTATTTAGGATAATAAGATAATATAGGTTTGTGAGTTTTTTTTTGCTGTCTTTGTTTATATCTGGCTTTAATTAATGGTGGTCTGATAGAATGAAGAAAGTCACTTCAATTTTCTTGTATCTGTTGAGGCTTGCTTTGTGACTGAGAATATGCTCAATTTTGAGGAAAATTCCAAATGATGCAGAAAGGTATATTCCTTTGTGTTGGGTGAAGTGTTCTGTAAAGATCTTTTGGATCCATTTGATATATAATGCCCTTTAGCTCCAATGTACCTCTGTTTAGCATTTATCTGGGTGATCTGTTTTTGACAGAGGCTGCTCATTTGTTTCCCAACTACTCAGACACCTCAGACATGAATGTTCACACAGACACTGTGTTAATTACAGCACTGCTTAGCCTATTAGCTTAGGCTTCTTATTAACTATCTCATACATCTTATATTAATCCATTTCTATTATTCTATATTTTACCACGAGGCTCGTGGTTTACCAGCAAGGTTCCTGAGCATCTGTCTCCTTCGGTAACTACATGGCATCTCCCTAACTCTGCCTATTTTCTGCCAGCATTCAATTTAGCTTTCCCACCTAGCTCTATTCTGCCCTGTCATAGGCCAAAGTAGCCTTATTCATTAACCAATAAAAGCAACATGTATACAGAAGGACTTCCCACACCAATCTGTCCTTTGGTGAAATTGGGGTATCAAAGTCTTTCTCAATCATTGTGTGAGAGTCAATATTTGATTTCAATTGCCACGTATTTCTTTCACAATCTTGGATTACCTTGTGTTTGGGGTATATTTGTTGAGAATTGAAATGTCATCTGGTGAATTTTTCTCTTGATGAGTATGTAATGTACTTCATAATCTCTTTTACTACTTAAGGTTTAAGCTTATTTTGCTAGATATTAAAATGACTATACCAGCTTGCTCCTTAGGTCGATTTTTGGAATATCTGTCCCTAACCCTCTACCCTAAAAGTAATGTCTATCTATGTTGTTGAGATGTATTTCTCGAATTCAGTCAAAGGTGGCTCCTACCTTCTACTTCATATCTTTTCTTGGGAAATTGAGATCATTGATATTGATAGATATCAGTGACTAATAATTGCTGATTCCTTTCATTTTTTGTTGGTACTGGTAGATATGGTGTTGGTTCTGTGTGTGTGTGTGTGTGTGTGTGTGTGTGCATGCGCACACATGCACATGTGCTTCACTTCCTTTGATTTTGCTGGTGTGTGATTATTTGTTTTCTGTGTTTTCATGTATGCAGTTAAATGTCATAGATTGGAGTTTTTCTTCTAACACTTTCTGTAGGGTTGGATTTATCCACAGACAGCTTNTTTTTTTGGCTGTTGAACACAGAGTTTCTCTGTGTAGCTTTGGATGATCAGATTATACCTGCTGAAGTTAAGGGCTGTGATAGAGCAAAGTGCTGTTGGAGGAAGCTTTGAATGGAAGATCTGTGGGATCTACAGAAGATAGGAGCAGTAGGGCAGGGAAGGATGACATAGTTGCCCTGCTGCAGAGCTGGGCATGAGAATGGGATCTAGGATCTGGGGGAACAGATGGAGAATACAAAGTCAGTCTACCTGGTATTATTGCTATTTATTTTAAATGACAAAGTCAACCTGATTACCTTTATCTGAGCATAAAAGAGATCATAGGTTAAACACTAAATCTGGAAAGTGAGGGAAATTCTGGGCATGTTGTTGAATGACTTCAACTCTATATTTAAGGAGATCTAGTTGATATCAGAATCTTGTGGATTTCTAGATGTTTGAGGCCAGCATGCTCTGGAATATTGATTTTATGCCAGCTAAGATTATATAGAAAAATTTTGTTCCCAAAATTTAAAAAATAAAAACAAAATCACACAACAATAACAATCAAAATGAAATTGAAAAATTACAGTGATAAACAAAAACTAGGGCTGGAGAGATTACTCAGAGGTTAAGGGCACTGGTTGCCCTTCCAGGGGTTCTGAGTTCAATTCTCAGCAACTGCAAGGATACATTCAGGCAGAATACTACCTGAATAATAAATAAATAAATAAATAAATATTTTTGTAAAAAGAAAAAGAGAAAGAAAGAAAGAGAGAAAGAAAGAGAAGAGAAGAGAAGAGAAGAGAAGAGAAGAGAAGAGAAGAGAAGAGAAGAGAAGAGCTAGGAAATAGATCAGTGATTCTAAGCACTGACTGATTTTTCAATTCCTAGCAACAGCTTTGCATCTCACAACCTTCTTTAAGGTCAGCTTCAGGGTATCCAATACCCTCTATGGTCTTCTTGGGTGCACAGTGACCTTGCCCATATACAGGAAACATCCTCTTGCACATAAAGCAAAATTATGATTTTTAAAAGAATATACAAAATGGAAAATTAAACAAACAAGCAAATACATCTTGACAATAGTTCCAAGAGACCATGATTTATTTATGTTCTTCTTTTTTTTTTTTACTTTGGGGCTGTTAATGACACTCTAGACCACAAACAAGTACAGCATATAAAGCTATTTTGCAAACACTGAACCTGTGCTGGCCCCATTTTCTTTCTGTTAAAAATAAAGTTTTTAGCTTTTAATACTGATAAGGGAACCCAGTGTTCCACACCCTATGGGTACTCTCTAACCTTAAACTACAACTCTAACTTCCTTTGAATTCCTCCATAATTTTTAGAACTGGTACCTAAAATGGAAACTAATATGTAACACATAATAATCAAAGAGAGCATGACTGAGTTATATCCTCAAGTCTCAAGCCCTGTTCTGATGTTTCACTATGAGTCATGTTCTTACAAAATTGCACAGGCTAGATTTGTAATTGAGATCCTCCTCTTTCAACCTACGGAGAAGATGGGATTATAGTCTTTGGGCAATTGCTAACTTTATAATTTCTAACTTTAAAAATGTAAACATGATGGCTTACATATGTCATCCCAGTACCCACAAACCTGAGACAGTTGGAGTTCTTAGAGTTGGAAATTAGCTTGGTCTCTTGATGGTTTCGTGTTATTTGATCTGTACACTGGCATGGGATAGATAAACAGATTAAGAGTTCTTTCTACTCTTCTAGATGAACAAAGTTTGACCCCAGCAAAATGCCAAGTGTTTTACCACTGATTGTAACTCCACTTTGATTGTCGGGTCACCTGTACTAGATTCTGAACAGTCCAGCGCTCATTTGCACATAGGTCATACAAGGACATTTATAATTGAATATTGAAATAGCTTTTAAAAAGAAAAAACATTTAAATTAAAAAATACCTCATGTGGGATGTCCTTCTGCTTATGTGTTGCTTTTATTGGTTGCTGAATAAAACTATTTTGGCCAAGGGCTTAGCATGGTAAAGCCAGGTAGGAAATCCAAAGAGAGAAAGAGGGAGTAGTCAGAGTCGAAGAGACTCCATGTAGCTGCTGAAAGAGAAATGTACCAGAATATTACTGTTAAGTTATAGCCTGATGGTGATACATAGATTAATAGAAACAGTTTAATTTAAGATGTAAGAGCTAGCTAGGAATAAGTCTGAGTCATTGGCCAAATAGTGTTGTAATTAATATAATTTTGTGTGATCATTAGGGCTTGGGCAGCCAGGAAATAAATGCCTATCTTAATAAATGTCTTTGTATGCTTTCCCTGAATTTGTGACTTTGATGCATCTATTTTAGAAGTCATGAGGTTACAGAAATATTGAATAATCCTAATTTGATTCTGCTATCACCTTATTAAAAAACTCTAATTTCTAAGCATATATTTTATACAATATATACAATAGGCTTTGAAACTCATTACTTGTATGACGCTATCAGTTTCAGGACCCATACTTACCTATTTTCCTAAAATCCTCTGGGAACTCCAATTTTTTCATACTCCAAATGATCTTACCATTGCATTCTTGAAGCTTAAATCCTTCACTAGCAATATATTGTTACATTTCATTATAAGATTATTTTTAACATGTGGTGAGAGAATTATTGAAATATTTCTAAGTATTCAAAAAAGAAGTTTTGAATACTCTACCTCTAAACATTTGTGAGACTTGCCTTGAATTGAAAACATATACACTTTGGTTTATAGTGCTGTATTTCCATTAAATTAAGCCTTTTGTAATTCTGGAAACTATAACATCATCAAAAGACTTTCTCTGTTTTACATTTGAGCTAAACTTTTATAGAGTATATTTTCAGGAGAGTCAAATCTCTCTGCTGATATCTTGGGTTTTTTTCCTTAGTGACTGTGGAACTCTAATTTCTTTCTCATGATATCTTTTCAAGATAATCAGGCACAAATTTTTTTGCTTCTATTCTGGGTGTTTTGCTGTTGGTCTTCTTTTTTACAATGTATGCCTCAAGTGTAGAAATTCCTATCTGGCTTAATAAAGGTATATAATATATATTTCTTTACCTAATTTATATAAGGATAACACTTCTTCTTTAAAAAAATGTATCTTGCTTATTCTATGAGACTGAGCCAGTGACACTTTGAAACTTTGAGTTTTTATCACATATACGTTCACCCTATTTCGACTTGCATATGGTTTCAAAACATAGTTACTAACACAAAACTGTGTAGAATTTTGTATTCCTCACTAACGTGTTTGTACTCTATGCACATGGATACATTCATGGACATATCATATAGATAAAGTTCAGGGAAGGGATATTTATAAAAGGAATATTTCATACTAGGTACTATGAACACAAATGAAATTTCATGGTGGGTATTTTATATCACAAAATGAGGAACTAGATACTATCATTTAGTTTAATCTACTTAATATCAAACAACCTTCCAAATGTTCGTGTTTAGACAAACACTCCCATCCTTACCCAAAGAGGCCTCACTTCAAAGGGAACTGTGATAAAAGGCCAAGATATTGGACTGTGGAAGATCCTAAGACTATGTGATGTTTTAATTGCTTTCCACAAACAAGGCTTTTTAAGTCATCCATCCCAACATCCAAGGAATATAATGGAAAGAAAGGCAAAACAATTATAAGATTAAGACTGCAAATTTCCTGCTTCCAGACATCACATGCATTGAAATAAGAAACTCTTACAATTAAGGATGAGCTCGCAGGTTGGTTCTGCATAAGTATGGACTGTACAAAATTGAGGAAAACATATTACCCTTCTATAGTGGTATATTATTTGTGTTTTAATAAATAAAACTTGCCTGAAGGTCAATGCAAAGCATTCACACTAGCCAGCCATACAGGCTTGCACACACCTTTAATCCCTNCCCTGCAGCCACACTAGTTATCCATTGAGACTGGGTGGTGGTGGTGCATGCTTTTAATACCAGCACTAGAGAGGAATATAAGGCTGGATGAGACAGGAACTCCTTCTCTTTCAGTCTGAAGATTTCAAAGATGTAAGAGCTCTCTAGTGGCTTGGCTACTTTTCTTTTCTGATCTTCAGGTTGAACTCCAATATCTGTTTCTAGGGTTTTATTATTTGTAATAAGTAAACTTATCTCCTACAAATAAATTCGAAAAAGGAGTTAATTCTTTCACTTGTGTAAAAATTGATGATTACACAAACCTCCAAGCTATAGTCCAAATCCAAGGGTCATAAAAATGATCATAATTAACCCAAATAGGCCACACACAAAAATATTAAAAAAAAACCCATAAACCTTGTAAAGGGACAATTTAGGATGAGATGAATTGACAAGTGTTGGTAGAAGGGAGTGTACCTGGGATATGTTGAATATGGTGGGAAATTGTGAAAGACTGAACTTGACAAACATTAACCAAGATGAAGGCCCCACCTGCCAGAAAATCAGTAGGCTGCCTATAGACCTCCTCTCTCTCTCTCTCTCTCTCTCTCTCTCTCTCTCTCTCTGTTCTTTATTCCTCCAGACCCTATGCCTCAGTCTCACCCCTCATGATCCAACAGAATATCAGCTCCAGCCTCCCCTCCTCGCTGACCACATCTCTGGGATCCCACAGACCATCCCTTTTCTAAACTCCCTCCTAGCACTCTTCATTATATCCCAGCCTCCAAATCCTGCTGGCATTGCCTGCTAAACCATCGGCCATACCTACCAGAAAACCAGGTAGGCTGTCCACGGATCTCTCTCTCTCTC
>LOEQ01006988.1:96207-106973 GCA_001685075.1 Bramus lutescens | reverse complement strand
GGAGGGAAATGGGAGGAGGGGAGGAGGTGGAAATTTTTAATAAAAAAAAAGAGCCTCTCCTCCCAGGGCCACAAGTAGGCTGAAGGCAGACGCACAGTACTCCCACTACTCCTGAGATCAGATCCTCCCAGTCTCATCTCATCTATAGCAGAAAACATTTTGCCTCTCTTTCCTCTCTGACCCCATACCCAACAGATCACAAAGACAATCTCCTCCAACTTTTATTTCCCCCAAATCATTCTCTGTGAACACAGAAGCTGAGTAGACTTCTCCAAAAGCTCTCCAAAAATCCAGAGAGGAAACAGAAACTAAGGAACAAATCATACACCCAACAAAGACAAAAGAAATCATCATCTAAACATGTAATCATTCAAAGTCCAAATTCCAAAATGTCAACATAAAAATTCAACAAAAAAAAAAAGAAAAAGAAAATCTGGGGCACTGAAAGGACCAAACCTAAGAATAATAGGTACAGATACATCATCATCACCATACATGATCAAGGACACTTGACCAACCATGTTCATTGTTACTCTATTCAAAATAGCCAGAAACTGGAAACAACATAGATTTCCCGCAAGAAAAGAATGAATAAAGTAAATATGGTACATTTACATAATAAAATATTACTCAGTGATTAAAAATTATATCATTAAATTTGTAGGCAAATGGATTGAACTAGAAAAAGATCATCCTGAATAAGATGATTCAGACCCAAAAAGATAAATATGGCATGTATTTGTTGTGTCTGTATATTAGCTGTAAAATATATGACAACAAAGCTTTACTCTACAGACTAAGGATGGCTAGGAATAGTGGAAGGGACTTGGGGTGAGGGGGTAATGTGGATCTCCATTAGAGGGAAGATAGAGCAGATTTTATGGGTGAACTAAAATTAGAGGAGTGAGAATAGGAGGATCAGGTGGGAAGGGGGAGGTGAGATGGAATTGAGGCAGATAATGAAGGGAGGGACAGCTAAAAATGATGGCAATTTGAGGGGTGATATGAAAACCTAGTGCAGTGGAAACTTTCTATAATATATTAAGTTTACCCTAATGAAGTATACAAATAATAAAGGAGACAAAAACCCAACTAATCATCTCTTTATATCAAATGAAGCTTTTAGTACCAGGTCTGGGTTTCATGCATTTGCATTTGAGTGGTTGGCTATATACGTCCTATGGAAATCCCCAAATACCCCAGGCTGCTGCCAAGACAATAGGTTGCTTTGTTTAAACTGACAGCATGGCATCATTGCTGAAGACAACACTCACACAACTCATTGAACAAGGAGAAGTCAAACTGTTTCTCCGGAAAACCTTCACTCCCATGTTCTGGAGTCTATAACACAGCACTCTGAAGGCTGCCAAAGAGGAACATAAACACCAACACAACCACAAAACTCTGGATCTCTTGTAAGGCTTGCCTGAAAAATATGCTACGGTAATGGTACAAATCTTGTAGGAGTAACCAGCTGATGCCTGATTTGATTCAAGGCCCACTCCATGACATGGAACTCATTTCTGATGCTGCTTGTGCCACAGTGAACCAGGGACTAGATATCCCAGAGACTTTGGGTAACACCACATACTATTGGTCTAAAAACATGGACATCTAATGACATTCTGCTTTGCACATAGATCAGTGCCTTCTTCAGCCATCATCAGAGAAGTTTCCTCCTTTATTCCTGCAGTCAAAGCAAACAAATGCAGAGAGCCACAGCCAGATATCATGCAGAAAAAGAGAGACCCTGGTACACTGTCTTAAGTATTGAAGCAAGTAACTGTTCTGGTTGTCCTTTGTGTTGTGCTGAAACAGTCTTTTGCCTTCCCACCACATACACACACACTTTTGTTTTGGGGTGTAAAAGTGTATGAAAAATAACTGAGGGCAAATTCAGCATTCAGTATCCACTGAATTGCCCTCCCAGTACTATCCTGTGTCTCTGTTTTTCTTTATCTCTATTCCTCCTGCCTAACATTTCTAATCCACACTCCCCTACCCTGGAACATGCAAACCCACCATGGCTGAAGCACAGCAGAAGTTACCCCCAAAAATAGTTTATGACAGTTCTGTGTCCATAGGGGGAGCAGACTACACTTGTCTTGCCCAAACTTTGTTTTTCTTCTTTACTAACATAACTGGCTTGCAAAATGTACAGCTACAGTAACACATCCTCCAGGTATCCTTCTACCTTATGTTAGTACATATTATGCAACAAGATGCAAGGTCTCTCTCCCATAAGCACTCAGGAAGCTGTGATTTTTCTAGGAGACTTTAGTTTTGAAGCAACTCTGGAAGAGAGAGGGACAATATTAGAAAGAAGAAGCATGTACCACTAACTCCTGGGAGGCAGACAGACATCTATTTTTCTACTTTCATGGGGGCCAGGTGGGGGCCCTTGTACAAAATATATTAAATTTTCATATGTAACCTTTACTGTTTTATACAAGTAAATTATCATCTATATTTAAAGACTTTTACTATCTAACAAAGTGCAGGATACCTTGTGCTATGTCAACAGTTTTGGTTGACTCTTCTCTCCCTCCTCTACCTGCTTCCCATTCCCACTTAAACATATGGCCCTCATCATTTCCCTTTCAATTTCACATCACATGTGTTCTATCAACTTCTGAATTCCTTCCTTTCCCTAGAGGTTTTTTTCCATTTCTCATGGGCACATTCCTAGTCACCCATTCTACACACACACACACACACACACACACACACACAAGTAAACCTAAATGATAATTGGGAAGCAAAATGCATTTTGGGAGAGATGACAAAATTTTTTCTGTTTCCAAGGCTGTGTTACCTCTCTCAATATGTTTTCCAGTTCTACCCATTTTCCCATAAATTTCATAATCTTGGTTTTCTTTATGTCCAGATAAAATT
This sequence comes from Bramus lutescens, assembly GCA_001685075.1. Lineage (NCBI taxonomy): Eukaryota > Metazoa > Chordata > Mammalia > Rodentia > Cricetidae > Bramus > Bramus lutescens. Next base: position 104,078 of record LOEQ01006988.1, on the reverse strand, counting down.
ACATTATGTGTACCTACCACATTTTTGTTATCCATTCATCAATTTTGTGGATATCAAAATTAAATTCATCTACTTAATATTGTGAATACAGCAACAGAAAACATGAATAAGCAGGTATCTGTACAAGGCTATAAAATCCTATGCATATATGCCCACCAGTGGAATAGCTGTGAATAATTGTTCAAAAGATAGATTAGTTAAACTTGAGTCTCTTTTCCTACTTCTCATCTGGATTCAGGGACCCCATTCTGCTAAAGTTTCCCACTTGAGTCTAGAAGGGGAGTGAGGGGCTAAAGACACAAACAACTGCACCTGGCGTGGCTGGCTTTCAATTTGTCTCACAAGCAGATGCAAAGCAACTTACTGGTAACTGTGTGCCATCTCGTGGTTCTCCAGACACAACATGCAGAAACAAAAGTGACTCCTCCATGAACTGAGATACCCCTAAACTGCTTCTTTCCTCTGAATGCTACACACCCACACTAAATTCTGAGGGGCTAGTTCTCACAGGTTGATGCACAGCAAATGCTGCTTTGAAGACAGTCACCAGAAAAAGATTTCTTTTTCTTTTTATTATTCTTTTTCTTCTTTTTTTTGATTCTTGTTCTTTTGTTGTTGTTGTTGCTGCTGCTGCTGCTGCTGCTGCTGTTTCAAGTTTGAGTGAATATAACATCATCACGACACCAGATTCATTTAATCTAGTGAAGGGAGCTGTAGATGCAGCTCAGTTGGTAGAGTGGCCTCCTAAAAATGAAGTCTGGATTTAATTCCCAACACTTCATATAACCAGGCATGATGAAAAATACCTGTTATCTCAACATTCAGGAGGTAAAGACAAAAGGCTCAAAAATCCATGGTCATCTTTGGGTACAGAGTAAGCTTGAGGTCAGCCTACACTACATGAGACTCCTTTTCAAAAGCAACAAAGGACATAAACAAAAACATACAGGGTGACTGAGCACTCCAAAGTATGCCCTTATTCACAGATTGACATTGTTCACCTGAATTTAATCCCCCTACACACACACACTACCTCTGTAGCCAGACTGCCCTTACTATGAGCAGTTGACTCAATAATCTCTTTAATAAGAAACACAGTGAGAACCATACTAGGTTATATTGAAAACACAGATATATATATATATATATATATTTATAGTTCATACCCCAGAACATGTGGTATTCTTCACAAAGGCCTGGTGCAGGGGTCCCTGAAAGGAGGATGTGGGCAGAAGTCCAACGTAACATTTCAGAGATATCCTGCTGTTCCTAAGGTCTTATGCCCTGTATGTTCTTGAAACAGCAATTTGAGTGTCACTATTTTGTTCTTCTGGATGAACAGATTCTCAAAAGTTGGTGTAATTGACAACTAATTAGAAAGAACTTACAGTCTCCTTCTTCTACCCATACCTGCCACAATCATGACTGGGGTAAACCAACGTACTCACACCTGAATCCGTTTTTGCCTGGATTCATAAAAGTATAGACATGAACCATGTGTGTACAGTGCTTATGGAGAAGAGGAGGGGTGTCAAATTTCCTGGAACTGAATTTATATATGGTTGTGAGCTGAACCGCCCTTGGTTGCTAGAAACACAGATTCTCTTCAAGAGCAGTAAGTTCTCTTAACCATTCAGCCGTCTCTTCCAAACAGTGTTAGATAGTTTTTATGTTGACTTGAAGAAAGTTATAATCATCTGGGAAGAAGAAAGCTTAGTCAAGAAAATGCCTCCATAACATGGGCTGGTAGGTGCTGGGCAGTGGTGGCACACATCTTTAATCCCAGTAATCAGGAGGCAGAAGCAGGTGGATCTCTGTGACTTTGAAGCTAGCCTGATCTACAGAGCAAGCTCCAGGGCAGCCAGGGCTACACAGAGAAACCCTGTCATGAAAACCCAGGAGGGAGGGAGGGAGGGANGAAAGCGGTCTTCCTGGTGATTGTGGTTTCTCCCTCTGAGAAACCATCATTCTGATGGAATGTAGAGCTCCAGGACAGAGAGGAGAACTTGGGGTGTGGGGGAAACAAAGCAGCTGGCAAAGATGATGACTCACCGGGCAGGCTTTCGTTAACACAAAACCACGGTAGTCCTGGGGATAGGTGAGATGAGATACCATCCCCAGATTCCCCAATCAGAGCTGAAAGGCACATTCTGAAATGAAAGGAGATTCCTGGCTTTACTGATCATAGGTTCCTTATCCAGCTGCATTTAGGAATCCAGCAGGGGGCGCTCAGAGGAAAAGAAGCTGTTCTAAGGTAACAGAACTGAGCTGTAAGGCTGACTTGTTTCCTTGCTTTGTGTCTGAAAAGCCACAAGATGGCGCAATGTGTTCGGTAAGCTGCTTTGCATCTTGTGTGAGACAAACTGACTCTGAAGCCACCCATCCCAAGGGCTTTTGTCAAGTGTGTCTTTGACTTCTCTATTAGAAAATTCAAATTTGGAGAACTTCTGTTTCTACATAAATGGGTTCCCCTTATTAAAGTACCCTGAATCCAGACGAAATGAAGGAAAAGGGACTGGAGTTTAATTTATCTTTCTTTTTAAAACATTTATACATAGCTATTCCACTCGTGGTCATATATTCAAAGGGCTCCATAGTCTAGTATAGATACCTACTTAGCCATGCTTATAATAGCAAATAAATGAATACAGCCTATATGTATTTAACAACAAATAGTGAAGAAAAAAAAGAGGTCATGAACTTGAAAATGTGCAAGGAGGGGTGTATAGGAAGGTTTGGAAAGAGGGAAGGGGAAAAACGATGTATTATGATCTCAAAAAAAAGAAAATGTGGGGAAGGGACATACAGGGCAATAGAAGGAGTAGTGGATGAAACTGTCCAATGAATTTAATCAGCAAATATATATATATATGGGCAATGATTAAAACAAAATTCTTTAATCTTTTTCTCATTGACCCTTCTTCATTATCAAGAAAACAACCTATCTTTATAGTTTTGAGATTTTTTTTAAGTTTTTTATTACAGCAGTTCAGCTACCCTGACATACAGTATTTCTTACAAGTTAAGGAATGTTGGAGAGTCTCACCTCTCAGACTCTGTTGCTAAATTCCTTGCCGGGGGAAACATAAGCAATTTCTATCTCTTTTCTTAAGCTCCCCAAATCTCTTCAGGTCTACCCTTCTCTGAACATCCCAGGGCAAGACTCAGAAAAAGATAACTTTGGAGAACCAATGGGTATATTGAGCTTCCTCACAGATCAGAGGTGACGGCTTCCTCTCAGTACAGTCACACTTTCCTCAGCCAACCTCACCTATAAAGCCTTACCCTGCAGGGCTTCTTCATAACTACATACACAGAGTGCATCTTCAAGTCTTCTCCAGACTCTGTATTCTAGCACCTTCCCCAGGTCACCTGAAGAGTGGCCAGGTGTTCTGGAAGAGCTCGATATGCAGATAAGAATTCTATTCCCTACTCTGCCCCTCTATGCAGGCTGTAAACTGCCAACAATGCAAGGGGGAGCAACTAACTCTCCAAGATGTTTGCCCAAAAGGATCATCACTAGTGGTAATGTTCTAAGTGATGTGTATTGTATCTAAGTAAACCAAAGGCGTGGAGGCAGATCTGAATATTTTTCCACCACCTCTTCTTTCTTTCTTCCTTTATCTTGTCTATGTTATTGTTTCGTTGGTTTTGGAATTTAAGATTTTCTACATGTGCTGTTTCCTATATTCCCCCTTCAAACCACCACCCTCCTTTTCTCTCTTATCCTCACTCCTATTATCCTCCTTTGTCTCCCTAGACAGGCTTACTTCAACACACACACATGTATAATTTTGTGTTTCTATATAAAATCTAAGAACCACAAAGGGGAGATGATATATAATGTCTTTCGGTGTCTAATTAATTCATTTAGTGTACCTTTTTCCAGTGGCACCTGTTTCCCTGTAAACAACATAACTGTTTGGGGAACTGGTCTTGAACTATTCTCTCCTGCCTCAGCCTCCCAAATGCTGATATTATAGGCATACACCACAAAGCCAGCAAAATTTTACTTGTTAATGGAAAAATGTTTAAGGATTTTACTTTTAATTATTTGTGTGTGTGTGTGTGTGTAAAGGTAAGTGCATATGAGTACAAATGCTTATAAATGTCATAGAATTCTCTAGAGATATCAACAGCTGTAAGTTGAGTGATGTAGGCACTTGGAACTAAAACCAGTTCCTCTGCTAGAGAAGAAATTTTTCTAAACTCCTGTGTTATCTCTTCAACCTCTGAAATAGTACAATTTTAATTTTAACATCTACTATCTTATCTAATCTTTGCAAATATGCATGCATTACTATTTTTCTCTCTTGTAATGTTTTGCCACCTTAGTCTTACCCAAGGATATACACTAAATTGAAAAACCCCAAAAGAACAGCAATATTAGCTTTGATTTTCATTTCTTTCCCCCAATTCAGGGGATACAGAAGTATTTTTCCAGATTAATAATGCTCTAGAGTACAATATAAGGTGAGATAAAAGTGAAATGGCATGGAACAAAAAGCATCCCCCCGTCCTTTCCTCATATTGCCTTTATCTCGATGCTTTCAGAAGCTGAAGCAGAATTGGTGCCTGTAACACTGATCTCGGCAGTGTCCTCACTCAGGGCTCTCTCCAGACTGGAAGGCAGGGAATGGATCAGTCTTTCTCTAAAGTCCTGGCCCACGAAAACATAGAGCATCGGGTTGAGACAGCTGTTGAAGAAGGCCAATGAGCTTGTTGGGTGAACCAACATGTCAAGAATTTTATAACCACCACCAAAAAGTGACTCTTTGAGCCAGACTGTGCCTAAAAGGGCCACCAGTTGAAAGGGAAACCAACAGATAAAGAAGGAAGCCACAACTGCAGTAAGGACGCGTAAAGGACGGCTGGAATTAACAAGGGCTCTTCTGTGGATCTTGGCAGCGATGAGTCCATAGCAGATGGCAACGATGGACATGGGCATGCTGAAGCCAATAATGAACCTGATGATTCCTCTAACTGTTAGCATAGTGATAGCTGCATTCAACTGTTCCATTTCAGTGTTACCCCAGGATGCAAAGCTGAATGTACAGTACACATGCCCTCCTGGAATTCTAACCGTAGTCAAGAAGAGGAAAATGGGCAATGTGAGGATGAGAGCAAGAATCCAGGGTCCGATGATCACCTTTCTAGCCAGACTCACAGTCCGGTGGTTCTGAGCCCAGACTGGATGTAGGACACAAATACAGCGATCCAAGGCAATGAGAGCAATCAGGAAAACACTTCCAAATAGGTTTATGTCCACCACAATGTGAACTAATTTACACATGAACCAGCCAAAAGGCCATTTTTCTTTCATGGCCATTGAGGTGATGAGGAATGGTAGAGTAGCTGTGAAAGAGAAGTCAGCCAAAGCCAGGTTCAAATAACAGATAGTGGTGACCGTGTGTGGCATCCGAAATCCAGCTACCCAGATCACAAGCCCATTGCCCAGCAACCCGAGCCAAAAAGTGATGGAGAGGACCACCATTGAGAGGATCCACAGAACTCTGGATGTGATAGAATCATAGACCACCACTTCTGATCCATTCAGAGGGATGGAGTAGTTGGCTTCCATTCTGTCTGCACCTGAAAAATTTCAACAACAGACATTTCTCAGATGAAGCTCCATCTTACATCACCCCTATTCAGAATCCACACCACCTCCCACGACAGGAGATCGATTTTACCAGTAGTATTGTAAAACTAGTGTTCTACTGGATGCCTTTCTGACATGGCATAGTTCTCCACATTTTCCCCATTCCTAAAACTATTGGTGATTTTCAGACTGGCTAAAAAAGAATAATAAACTCCCATGCTCCAGCAGCAACACTGAACAGACAGGGTGAATAGACAGCAAAACATGAGTGATAGGAGTTTAGCACTCCAAGCAAAGAAGTGGACCCAGTAGACAATCCCTTGGTAAAGGCTTTCTCTCAGTTCTTGTGTTCACAAAAGGAACAATTCAGGTGAGATGCCAAAAGTGTAATCAAAAAGGTTTTTTTTAACAAAGACCTGTACACTCCAGAGAGAGACAAAAAAACACAGACAGAAAGACAGACAGACACAAACAAGAGACAGGCACAGAGAAAGAGACATAGGACAAATAGGAGATATTAGAGTTGGCTGAACCAAAGAATGAGTAGCAGCCCATTAAGCTCTGCATTGTGGATTTCAAAGACATTTTTTTCAAAGATTTATGAGACAGGTAGTATAAATATGGAAATAAGGTGACCCTTTATTCAAATTTGTGGTAGTCCAGATGCTACTTTTGAGTACTGATTACTATGATGCACTTACAATTTTACAAAAATGGGAGGTGAAAACACAGTCCAATGAATATTATAGCAAAGCTGAGGTTACATTTATACCCTTTGCTCATGTGTAAGTATGGTAGCTGGTGATGCTTCTCGTTGTCTTGGATTCTTATATAGTAGAAAGACCTTACCTGCAGTGTAAGTGATGCTTAAACATAAAGGGGCATTCCAGACACAGCTACCATTACAGAATCAGTTTTCTTCACATCTAACTTCTTACTTACATGTTCTTGAGTTCAAAATATGATTACACCAGGACTTGACAAATGGTGCCAAGATCTCCTCCACCTTCAAAACTCACTGCCTTCTTTCAACCCCAGATTAAGACAGTTTTCAAGTTTCTGCTTCTCTTCATTGTGAGAATCCTTGACCTAGTGTTTGCCTAGTGTTTCTGCTCACCTAAGGCATTGGCTTTAGCCATTGTTGAAGTGGAGATCGAACAACTGCTACCGCTGCTTGTGATTCTACAAAGGGAGGAAGTTAGTGAGAAGAGGATAACATCTCTACCTTCAAACCAGTGGCTTTCATTGCTCTTTCTTGTTATGAAGTTTCTCACTCATTGTTATACTAAGAGTGTGCATGACTGCACAGCTTCATGTTGTGTGGGACAGAGGGTGAGTCCTAATGATATTTGGGATTTGGTGGAGTTTGTGGACTTCTTAAAAACCATGCATTGTGTATTTATTATGGAATTTAGATTTATCTATACAAGAATTCTAAAAGGTTTGTTATTTCTTTTTTGTAAAATTAGAAAGATGTTCAGAGAAAATATGATACATAAATAGTGAAAGGACAGATTTTAGTCTAGCTGTGTCTGACCTCTGAGTTCTTCTGTCATACCAAATGTGACAGATATTGCTGAATGTGCCCTCCCCCAGCATCTAATCACTTGCTGTTCTCTGCTAAGCAAACCACAGTTTTGTTCATGGAAGTTATCCCTCTGTCTACTTTCAAATCTAAATCCTAATCAGTCTAGAGAATATCTCAAATCTTTACAGCTTCACAGGACACAATTCTCGATGATAACACAATGGTAGTAAGTCACAGGTGGCCTCTGTGATTGCTTTTCTGGCTTCCTAAGAACAAAATTTCCTTTTACTGTGTTTCCTGACTTAGGGGCAGATCATGTCAATAGTCATCAACCAAGAAGTCTAGGACCCACAGCCAGATTCAGGAAATTTGGAATATTTTCTTATGCTATGGTATGTGGGCCAAAAATCTGCCTACAGATTATCTGTTGAAACTTATTTATTGGCCTGAGGATGTTGTGTCAGTAATGGAGAGCTAGTCTAGACCCTCGTGTGAGGGGATGGGAACATAGCTTAATGGTAGGGTCTCTACCTGCCTAGAATTCCCCCAGTGAGGAGCTCAGGCCACAGTTCACTGGTAGAGGCACATTTGTAGTGTGCGAGAAACCTTAGATTTAATCCCCAGCAGTATAATTAAATGAAAATGAAGGAAGAAACATCTCAATTATTTATTCCTGCCTTAATATGTATTTGCACAAAACCTAGGGTAATTTTGCACAACCATAAAAGTTGTAGACTTATC
>LOEQ01006988.1:54129-75683 GCA_001685075.1 Bramus lutescens | reverse complement strand
CCAGCCAAACCAACTAGGAGACAGAGTCCTGTATGTAAAAGCAAAGAGCCTTTATTTTTACATAAGTTTGCAAACTCAGACTCTCCATGTGTCCAACCTACTGGAGTGATCAGAGAGCCCCAAGCTCACTTAGGGTTGGGATTTTGTAGTAGCAAAGGTTGGAGTGAGGGATTTCTAAGGTTCAGGACCTCTGACTGGCTGACATTTGTCTAGGGGTGTCCTGGTGAAAAGTGATCGGTGTGTGCTGGCCAGTGATCATATCTACATTAGAAATTTCCTTTAGACAGTCTGCTCCTGCATGGTGCCTGGGTAGTCTCAGTTTGCGGTCTTTCTTGGAACTAGGTGTTGCCTTAGGGTTAACTACTAAGACCCAGGCCTCTATTGAACTTGTCATGGCTGGGTCCTATATCCTTTACCACCCAATTCCTTGTGAGTTCCTTGTGACTTGGTATAACTTCACTTGCAAGCTCCATTAATTGTTTAGCAATATTTTTCCTACTAAGCTATTCCACCCTGGAGAGAAGATGCTTGAGGTTCTAGGCATTTAAAAGTTAAATCATTTCCCCCTAGGAACAACATGTTGTCAGGGAAAGCAGAAACTTACAAAATATATAGAACCCTCTACAAGATTAAGAAAGCAGTAAACAAATGATTGGGAGAAGAGAGGAGGTAAAGCTGCCTGGAGGATGCTCTCACACTAACCAACTTGCCTGTGAGAGAGTCTCCAACCTGAAGATCTGCCTGCAAGTTCTGCTGCAGAGAGCTCCAGGTTGGCTATGTTTCTTCACTGTCACTCAGGCTGAGGTGGGCTTTTGGTGATGCAACAGCCTTTGAGTCATCCTGTTCCCTGTAAGTAAATACTCACACATGTATACTTTTGTAAGTATCCCAAGTGAGGCCAAGTTGAACTTGGCATGTTCCTTACGTTTCTTTGTCCCTGGTGTCCTGTCTGGGGTGAATAGACATCTTTTGATGCTCTTCCAGAAAAAGTCAATACCTTTCTACCTTGGAAACTTTCTAAAGGATGTCTGTTATGAATGATCAAGGTGACTTGGTAGAAGAGTAGGCTCTTATGGGACTGATCTTGGTGACTGTGGTTAAGTGTAGAATGTGTGGTTATCTCTGACTGTCTGAATTATTCACGTTAATCTTCTTTTCTCTGGGCCTCTCGTTTCTATTTCTCTCCCTCCATCTCTGCCCTTCACTCTTTCCCATAGCATCCTCCTCTTTCTCATTGCTGAGAAGGTTTCTGAACACCCAGATCCCTTCACCTTTGATGTAGGGAAGGTTGGACCATCTATATCCCACCAATGAGGAAGTAGAGAAAAGTTTTCTGGCACTTGAGCATCTAAGAAGGATCCAGTCCAGTCACCAAATGCTTTTGAGAAAAAATGTGATTTGGGTATTATCTTACGGTCAATACAAATCACAGGAAGCATTGGTTTCCTGTTTCCTGTTTCCCAATTCATTTCTGCTCCGTTACCCCTCCCCCATTCCTTTGTATATTTTCTGTTGGGCCATTAGAGACAGGTCACTCTCTCTAGGAGATCAGACTTAGAGCTGTCTGGAAGAAGGCCCACAGCTGTTGGGAAGTACAGGTGAGAAAACTTTGCCTGAGGGTCTGCACAACTTGGTGAGGTTGTATTCAGCTGATTGGTGGCCGAGTAAAGTTTGAGGGCTGGGGATTCAGTTTCGTAGATAGAGTGCTTGCCTAACAAGCACTGAGGTTTCTCTCTACTACCACATAGGTCAGACAGTGGCACACTCATGTCATCTAAATATTGGAGTTGTAGATGCAAGAGGAGCAGAAGTCTAAGGTTATCTTTGGCTTCTTATAGTAAGTTCAAGGTCAGCCTGGACTACATGAGGGCCTGTCTAAAAAGATAAAAGAAAAAGAAAAGGAATAAATAATTTCAATTGGAGTGAAATATAAGATAAAGAGGTAAATGCAGAAAAAACATCACTTTTTCAGCTGTTTTGCTGCAAAAGAAAGTCAAAGGCATGGTTGAGATACAAAAGGTGATATAAAAGTGAATGATTACTTGTATTAAAGATGCCATGTTCTAGAGCATATTGATGTGCTCATTCGTTGGGAGGAATCAAGAAAAAGTGTTGAATGTGCACTGGTGAGGGATAGCACTCCTAGAGAAAAGTAAGTTGTGAAGGATTTGAGGAATGAACAGAGGGAAGGTCTGACGCTAGGAAACTGGTCTTCTGGTCATAGATGTGGGGCCACTGAAGGTCCTTCAGGAGTGTGAAGGACAGAGGCTTTGCTGGAGGATGAAGAGAAGCATGGTCTGTGTTTGGGTCGGTGGAGAAAAGGCTCAAAGCTTTAACCACAAGACAGAAAGAACAAAATTGTTCTTATAAGTCATAGGAAGTTCACAGAAAAGGGTATATATGAGAGCAGTGATGAGCCTGCAAGAAGACAGGCAGCACATGTTTCATGGATTCTGTTGCAGAATTTGCCTCTGCTTCCTCCAGAACTACTAATTTGGTTGTTTTCCTATTTAGTCAAGTTCAGCTTTATCAGGTTCTGAAGAAGGTGGTACAGTGATTGGCAGGTTTAAAGGCTTCCCTAAACATTGGCCAACAACATTCCTGTTCAGTCCAAACCACATTCTTCTCTCACCAACCACAGGTGGGGCCATTTCTCATTGTTCTTCTGTTCTTGCATGTTCTGGCCTGTCACTGCAAAATCTTCCTTGTTCATTTTGTAATCCTCTTTATTGTTGCCTCAGAGATTCTTGAGAACAAACAGCACTCAGCCCAATTTTATGGTTGGTAGTTGGTGGAATGTAGGGAAAGAGGAGAGACTTCTAAATTGTTTCTCAAAGAGTTAAGCATTGAGATTCAATAATAATGTGAGCTATAAGTGTGACTGTAGGCTCTCCTGTGAGTGCTTTAAATAAATAAAGAGAATTGCAGGACTGGGGTTGTAGCTCAGCAGGAAGAGAGTGTGTCTAGCATATAAGCTCTGCATTCAAAACCCAGCATCACGAAATTTGAAGATTGTGCTTACCGACAAACCCAGAATTTGGGAGGTAGAAGAATGAGGACCAGAAGTTTAAGTCTACATATTTGGGATTCATGAGACCATTCTCAAAATACAAAACCAAAACAGATGAAGAAAAGGAAGATGAGGAGAGTAGAAGGAAAATGAGAGCTCTCTGGGCTTGATAGCACACATCTGTAATCCTACCACTTTGGAAGCAGAGACATAGGACCGTTATAAATTCAAGGCCAGTCTGGCATGTACGGAAAGTTCCAGGTCAATTAGGGATACAGAAGAACTTAGGTGAAACAGGAGGAAGGGAAAGAGGAGGGAGAAATGGAGGAAGGAGGAAAACAGAGGAGATGGGAAGGGATTAATTTTAATCCCCTATTTGTTCACCAACTACATAAACTGATCTATTCAAATTATCACCTCAGCATGTAGTCAAGAACTGCAAACATTATTAATGAGGCATCACAAGCTCCTTCCTCCATAGACTTTCAAACCTGAGGGTCACTCTTGCTCTTTCCCTTCTCAAATTGGAGTTGATACTGTGGTAGTCAGTCCCTGTTCCAGAAAAGGTAGTGTGGCAGAGCAGGGTCAGAAAAGGGCATTTGCTGAAATTTCAGACTGAGAGACTGAGTGACTATAAGAAGCTAATTTTATGTTTCAGGTCTGTTTTTTCATTTTCACAAATGTAAATGATAAAAAGGAGTAGAACATCTGACTGAAGAGATTGCTCACTCAGTGAAGTCAACAAGGACCTATCTTCAGACCACCAGCACCCACTTAAAGGCCAAGTGCAGGAGTGTGGGCCTTCAGCTTCAGCAATAGGAGACGGGAGAGGAGAGGGTCAGATACCTGGAATGCATTGGCCAATCAGTGTAGCTCTAAGTTTAGTGAGAGACTTGGTCTCAAAAACATAAGGTAAAGTAATCAAAGACATCATCAGACATTGACCTCTGACCTCTGCATGCATGATCACACGCGCGCGCACACACACACACACACACACACACCTGTCATTATTCAATAAATTCTACTTATCAATCAATGACTCACTTCCAAGGCTATTAACTTATTTTACCCCTTGCCCCCATTTAAGGAAGTCTACAGCTAATATTAGGGAGTTATTCTTGACATGAGCAATTCTTTGCATACTAAATTCAGTAAAATTTCATACCTACCACATATTGGAACTCTAATTTCTCTCTTGTCCTTTCCCACCCTCGAGCATCTTGACAGCTCATATACAGAGAGAACGTTATTTCCTTCCTCCAAGGGTAATCTTAGAGAAGTGGCTGGAGAGACAACTCAGTGGTTAAGAGTGCTTGCTGCTCTCGGAGAGGACCTGAGTTCAGTTCTGAGCACTTAAGCCAGGCAGGTAGCAACTGGGACCCATCATTTCTGGCCTTTTCGGGCATCTGCACTCATGCACATATTCACACACTGATATTCACATATAGCTAATTAGAAAATAATTTTTAAATTGATTTTTAAAAGCTAATTTTAATTTGTTATCCAATACCAGATGATTTCCCTTGGAAACATATATGCAAGTAACAACGTACAGATTGAGCAGGTTCTACTTAACACTATGTGTGTTTGTGTGTGAGTGTGTGGGCATGGTGTAACAACGATTAATGAAAAAAGAGGCCATGCCATTGAAAAAGAGCAGGGAAGGGTGGGAGAGCATATGGGACAGATGGTTTGGAAGGAGGAAAAGGAAGGGGGAAAATAGTGAAATTATATTATAATTTCAAATATAAAATATTATAAAATAGACAATTTTAGAGATGTCACCAGAAGCCAATACTCATGTAAATGTCTTCTCTAAGCAGAAGAGAGGGGTCTCTACTGAAGCCCTAGGAAGGAAGAAGGTAGGTGTATAATGAAGTGCTTTTACAGAGTGATGGATTCGTGACTGCCTTTCTGGGCCACTGAAGCTGTCTTCTGCCAGTTCCCTGATGTCCACACACCATATTTTCTTTGTTTTGATAAAATGCATGTAACAAAAGTCCACCTGATTTTGTTGTTGTTGCTGCTGCTGTTGCTGCTTGCGTGAAAAAGCCACAAGCCTCAGTTTTTGAGACAAGGTGTCTCATTGGACCTGGTGGGTCACACACCCAGTTTGACTGGCTGCCCTAAGGAGGCTCCTGTCTGTGCTACTCCACCACTGAGAGTTATAGACGGGAAAATGCCACCTTACCAGTTTTACATGTAGGCTGGGCATCCACACTGACATTCTCACACTTTTGTGGCAAGCCCTTTTCTGACCGAGCTATTTCTTCAGCCCCTTGTTTGTTTCTTGAGACAAGATCTTGCCATGCCTTTCAGTCTGGTCTTAAACTCATTATGTAGCCCTTACTAGCCACAGAGTCAACATCTTTCTGCCCTGGTCTCCTAAGAGCTGAGGTGACAAGTGTACATTCCCACCACACCCAGTTTAAATTTTACCACTTGAAAATTAAATGTCATCAAGTGCATTTAAAATGTTTTGCAGCCATTCCCCTATCTAATTCTAGAATTATTGCATCACTCAGAGAAAAACAAATTCCATACCCTTTGAGCAATAATTCTTCTCACACCCTCCATCAGGCCTCTGTATCCACTAATGTGCTGCTTCTTGTATACTTACCTATTCTGGATATTTATTATAATGTGAATAATGTATCATACGGCATTTCATGTCTGAATTCTTTTATGCTATAACTTTAAAGCATATCTGTCATACCATGTGCTAGTTCTTCATTATTTTGGTTTTCTTTTTGAGAGAGTCTCATTGTATATCATATGGAATACAGGCCTCAAACTCCTCTTCCCACTGAGCAATTGCCCAATCAGATTGGCCTGTAGACCAGTTGTGTGGCATTTTCTTGAATTGATATAGGAAGGCTGGAGAGATGGCTCAGATGTTAAGAGTACTGGTTGTTATTCCAGAGGTGCTGAGTTCAATTCCCAGCGTCCACGTGGTGGTTCACAACTATCTATAATGAGATCTGGTGCCCTCTTCTGGCAGGCATACATTGTAGGCAGAACACTCAATATATAATAAATAAATCTTTTAAAAATATGATGTAGCCAGGCAGTGGTAGCACACGCCTTTAATCCCAGCACATGGGAGGCAGAGGCAGTTGGATCTCTGTGATTTCGAGGCCAGCCAAGTCTACAAGAGCTAGTTCCAGGACAGGCACTAAAGCTACACAGAGAAAACCCTGTCCCAAAAAATAAAAAAATAAAAAATTGATGTAGGAGGACTCAGCTTACTCTGTGTGGTGCTACCCTTGAACGGATGATCCTCTTTTATACAAGAAAGCATGCTGAACAATCCACAAGATCAAGCCAAAAGACAGTATTCCTCCATGGCCTCTGTTTCAGCTACTGCCTCCAGCTTCCTGCCTTGACTTTTCTTCATTATGGAGTATAAAATATTTACTGAAATAAGCCCTTTTCTTCACAAATTGTTGTAAGGCAAAAGGTTGTCTTTATATTCTAGCTATAATGAGAAACACAGCTATAAAATGTGTGCACAACTTGTGCTTGAATGCAAGTTTTTTAACCATAACTTTTATTTATTCTTCAACAGCTGCATACACAATCACCTTCACACTCTTGCCCTTATAACACCACCCAGCACACACCCCTCTGCCACCATGTCCTCTTTTTCTGCTTTTAACAGTCCCGTAAGGGCTGCCTGCTGGAATATTGACCCATCCTGTTGGCTTGATCTTGTACTGAAGTGTTGAACACAAATTTTATCTACATGCTCTTCATCCAGTTTTGAGGGTGCCCCCCCAGCCCTTGTAAGTTAAGGATCTACATCAGCCAAGTAGTTGCCTTGGAGCAAAAGGCATATTAGCAATTGTGGAAACATAGGCACTACCTTCCCCTATCTGGTAAGAAGTTAACAACAGCCAGGCAGTGGTGGCACATGTCTTTAATCCCAGCACCTGGGAGGTAGACGCAGGTGGATCTTTGTGAGTTGGAGGCCATCCTGGTTTACAGAACTAGTTCCACGACAGCCAAGGCTACACAAAGAAATCCTATCTTGAAAAACCAAAACCAAACAAACAAAAAAGAGAGGTTAACAACATGAGTAAGCATGTCAGGCAGTGGAAGCTTGCTCTAGCTTGGGTGTGAGGGGCTCAGAGGAAAAAGAGATTCAGTGCAACAAAGGCAAGGAAAACTGCCTTTCTTGGCATTTTCAAAAATACGTACTGAAGAGATAGCTCAGTAGTTAAAGTGCTTACAACATACAAATGTGAAGGCCAGAGTTTGGATCCCCCAAAAAGCATGTAAATGTCATCTGGGCATAGTGGTTTACCTATAATTCCAGTCTCAGAAGGTGGAGAGAGCCAATCCCCAGAGTAATCTGCCTACCAAGGTTAGCCATTGCTGTGAGTGCTGGGTTAAACTGAGAGACCCTGTCTCGATGAATAAGGAGGAAGAGTGGTAGAGGAAGATGCCTGCCATCAACCTCAGGGTACCACATAGGTGTGCACATATGCACTAATACATGTGAAGAGAACATTCACTCACAGTAAACAAAAAGAAAAGTAAAGCCAGGCATGGTGGCAAATGCCCTTCATCCCAGCAGGCAGAAAGAGGCAGGCAGATTTCTGTGAGATTGCAGCCACTTTTGTCTATAGAGAGAGTTCTAGGCTAGAAAAGGATGTGTACTGAGACTCTGTCTCAAGGAGAAAAGAAAAAGTTAAATAAATAAATAAATAAATAAATAAATAAATAAATAAATAAATAAGCAAGCAAACAGACAAATATCCCTGTTTCTTAATGTTCTAGGTGTCAACAAGATGGACTCCAACATCTCTCTTCTCATGAATATGTCTGCAGGGAACCCCATGAATGTGTCTGCAAGGACCCAGTCAGTATCTGCGGGTCATACTGCTCTGAATGTCTTCTCATATTTGATGTTTGCAATCACCTTTGTCCTTGGCGTGCTGGGCAACGGGCTTGTGATCTGGGTGGCCGGCTTCCGCATGGTACGCACAGTCACCACCATCTCTTACTTGAACTTGGCCGTTGCGGACTTCTGTTTCACCTCCACTTTGCCATTTTTCATTGCCTCCAAGGCCATGGGAGGGCAGTGGACATTTGGTTGGTTTATGTGCAAGTTCATATTTACCATAGTCGACATAAACCTGTTTGGGAGTGTCTTCCTGATCGCCCTCATAGCATTAGACCGCTGTATTTGTGTCCTGCATCCAGTCTGGGCTCAGAACCACAGAACCGTGAGCCTGGCCAAGAAAGTAATCATTGTACCCTGGATTTGTGCTTTTCTCCTTACTTTGCCAGTTATCATTCGTGTGACCACAGTTCCTAATAAACTTGGGCCAGGGAAAACATCCTGCACTATTGACTTCTCCCCCTGGACCGAAGACCCTATAGAGAAGAAGAAGGTGGAAATCGCCATGCTTACTGTCAGAGGGATCATCAGGTTCATCATTGGGTTCAGCACACCCATGTCCATTGTAGCCATTTGCTATGGGCTCATAGCCACTAAAATGCACAGGCAAGGCCTGATCAAATCCAGCCGTCCCCTGCAGGTCCTTTCTTTTGTTGTGGCCGCCTTTTTCCTCTGCTGGTGCCCATATCAGATAGTGGCCCTCATAGCCACAATCAGAGTTCGTGAACGCTGGAATGGTATGAGTCCAAACCTCATAGTTGCAGTGAACGTCACAAGCGCCTTGGCTTTCTTTAACAGCTGCCTCAACCCAATACTCTATGTCTTTATGGGCCAGGACTTCAGAGAGAAACTAATCCACTCCCTGCCAGCTAGTCTAGAGAGGGCTCTAAGCGAGGACTCAGCCCAGACCAGTGACACAGGCACCAACTTGGGCAACAGCTCCTCTCTACCTTCTAAAGACAATGTACAGGCAGTGTGAAGAGAGGGCTCCAACGTCAAGCTTTATCTGCTTTGAGTTCCCCTGTGCTTTCTATAGACATTCTCTGTTGACCTATGCACTCATTGGAAAAACTTGAGATGAATTTTTGGACTTTTATTACCTCAACCCAAGATAGTCAATAAAGAGAAAAGGCAAAAAGAACATACATTTTCTTGTTAGTCTGAGATACTTATAAATGACAGCTAGTGCTATAGTGTTGTTACTAATACTATCCATCTCTAGTCCCCTCACAGGCTGTAAACCCACAAATTCTCCTAAGTGTCCTTCTGTGGCTAATGCAGGTATGTTTACTTTAGAAAATGAAGGAAGAATGGGAAAGACTCCTAACCCTTGAACTGCACAATTTCCTGATCCATTGCGTTGAAATATTTGAAATAATTGAAATATCATGTCACTTGCCCTCATAAGACCAATGTTTTCCCTCATGGCTTTCAGTGTAGCTACGACCAAATTAGTCCAGTTTGTATCTGGTATCTGGTATCTGAGGTACCTGCTCCAAGGTGAATGAACCCAGAATGGTACTCCAGGTTTTACTGTCAGCAACAGTGAACAAGTGCCACCCAGCATGCACCACCATCCCACCACCATGCCCCTCACCACACACCTGGGTTTATTGTCATTTGTGTTCTTCTGATCTTGACCACTCTGAATTGACTAAGAAGAAACCTAAAAATAGTTTCCTGCTAGATAAAGATTTTCAACATTCATTTCAATGTTTTGCAACCATTAGTAATTCCTCCTTTGAGAAATCTGTCTTCTCTATTGCCTGTTTTTAAATTGGGTTGTTTGCTTTCTTGGTGTTTAACTTTTGTATTTTTATTTTATTTATTTTATTTTTAGCTCTTTGTATGTTTTAGATACTAATCTGCTGTCAGATGTCCAATTGATAAGGATTTTTTTCCATTCTGTAGACTGCCTCTGTACTTGAGTGCTGGTATTCTTTGCTGTATAAAAGTTTTTTTATGACATTGGGTTCCATTTATTTATTGTTGATCTCAACACCTGTACTTTAAGGTCCTATTTTAAAAGTCTTTCCTATGCCAATGAGTTCAAGTGTATTCCTTGCTTTTTCCTATATCAGATTCAGGGCACCATGTCTCATGTTGCAGTCCTTGATCTATTTGGAGCTGAGTTTTGTGCAGAGTGAGAACAAGGAATCAGCTTTTTTCTTCTACATGTGGCTATCAAGGTTAGCCAGTACCATCTGTTGAAGATACTCTCTACTGCAGTGATTATTGTGGGAGTGTGGTCTTGTGTCTAGATCTGCATTTTAGTTTCAGTGATCAGTGGGTTTGCTTTGAGGCCAGTGACATGTTGTTTTTATTAGATCTGTACAGATCTGCAGCACTGTTATATAGTGCTAGGAGGTGCTATGCATGCTACTAGAAAAGGAATCAGCAGGCTTATCCATTGGTGAACACTGAGAGCTCCAATAACAACCATCCTGACAAGTCATATCCATTGGTACAATACTGGCATAAACATCATGAGATTAACCAGCAACATTTTTATTGGATTTAAAGCCCACTACAAAAATAAAAACCCATATCTGCCACCATGATCAGAGCCATGAGCCTCTGACTAGGGAGGTTATAGGCCATAGAGGAGAACCTTCAACTGCTATTCTAACTAGACATAGTGTTAACCAACTAGTAGTGAGTGTCATTCTACACGTAGAGTAGTGCATCTCTCAGCTCTCATCAGATAAGGTTCATTTTCCTAGAGATAATAAGGTATACAGAGATCCACAGCTGGTTAATATGTAGAGAACAAGAGACTAATGAATGCTCAATCCCAAATGGAAAATGTATATCACACGCAACCCTCTGAAGGTTCAGGGATCATTGTGAAACAGAGACTGTGTTAGGGCACAAAAAGATTGTAAGAGTCAGAGGTGGAAGCTGTCAAAAGGAAATAGTGTTTTCTGGGCACGGCAGGGCAGTTGCACATACAAAGCTACAGGGTTTATGACACTGTGAATGATGCCCGTGAGAGCTAAAGGAGAGGTGAGCACAAAGTACCACGCCTAACTGAGGAGCTATTGGCAATTGGAAGATTGTAGGAGTGTCTTTTTTTTTTTAAGGGTATAGTCTCTGGAAGATCAACCATGCTCCACTGGAAGGCCACATAACACAGAGTATTTGATTTATTATATTTATTGGATGGGCTTTTTAAAAAAGAAATAAGAGGGGGCTGGAGAGATAGCTGAGCAGTTAAGAACATTGGCTGTTCTTCCAGAGGACCTTTGTTCAGTTTCCAGCACCCATACGCTAACTCACAACTGTCTGTAACTCCAGTTCCAGAGGGTATGATAGCTCCACACCAATGCACATAAAATAAATTTAAATAAATTATTTTTTAAAAAAGGAAATAAGAGGATGCAAAGCCAAGTAGGGAGGGGGAAGGAAGGGAAGGGAAGGGAAAAGAAGTGAGAGAAGTTCTGGGAAGAGTTAGATGATAAAATAAATATGCAAGGTATATTGCATGAAATTCTCAAAGAACTAACAAAGAAATGGGAAAAATAAAATTTTCCAAGAAAAAGAACATCTGAGGAAATCCTTGATTTGCAACCAAGTCAGAGAGATGTGTAAGTAACTCTGTGAAAGCCCATTTGAGGGGGGGGGAGAACAAGGTCTCATACATTCCACGTAAAAGATGACCTTTAACTTCTGTGTGCTTGTGTGCATGCATGCTTGCATGTCTGTGTCTGTGCGTGTCTGTGTCTGAGTCTGAACATGCATCTGGATGCCAGACGTCAATATCGGAGATGTTCCTCTTTCACTCTTTGCCTTATTTTGAGAATGAATTTCTCAGTGAATCCAGAGATTAACAATTTACTGGTCCAGACGGCCAGTGCACTCTGGAGTTCTGCTTGTCTTGGCCATCTCTAGGTCTGGCATCATGCATCATGGTTGTGTACTGTTCTTACCTTTTAAAGACTTTCTGGAGATCTGAAATCAGGTCCTCATGTTTCCATAGCAAGCACTTTACCTCCTGAGCCTTTCATCTCCCTCAGTCCATGAACAGGTCATCCTGTCTGCAAGTTAAGATTAAAAACAAATCACCACACCTGGTTTGTGTGGTACTGGGGATGGAATGCAGAGTTTCCTGACTATCAGGAAGCAGGCTACTAAATGATGGATATCCCTAGCCCAAGGCTACTGAGCTGTTAACTCAATAATTAGCATCTCTAGGCTGCCCTAACCCAGGGTTCAGTATCAAAATTGAATCAAATAGTAGAGCTCTGTGAAGGTATACATACACATACACACAAAAAGAAGAATTGTTTAGGACATACATCTGTTTACACAATTGTATAAATAAATAGGATTTTCCCTTTAGTCCCCATCTCAGGATAATAAAACAACCACCAAGGTGAAAAATACCTTGAGAAAGGGAGCTTAGTTATGGTGAACTCGGAATGTAAAGAGTTTAGGACTGAGGGGAATGGGTGGGACCTTAGTTTCATGTGGTTCTGTCTTAACCACTAGTTGTACTGACACAGTGAAACCACATCCCTTGCTATTTGAAAATCAGATGGAAACCTACTTCCTATTACTCAAGTAGCCCCACACCTACTTCCCCCTTTTATTCCTCATTTCTGTTCAGAAATCCCTGAAGATTGAGACACACTCTACAGATGACCACATCCCAGAGAAACTGCATAGTTAGATCAGGAGGAAAAAGTCTGTGTCTGACATATATATTCCTAGAACAAAGAAGAAGGATGACTTGAAGAGCTGACGGGAGAGAGAAGTCCAGACTCCTGGAATTCAGGGCTTCATCTCTCTGAACTTCTGTCTTCTGGTTTGTAAAATGAGTGACTGGCCTGTAGGCAGGTCTGCAGGGCATTTTCTTAACTGATGATTGATGTGGGAGGGCCCAGCCTACTGTGTGCCACCCCTGGGTGAGTAGTATTGGATTGTATAACAGGAAAGCTGTTCAGCTGGAGCGACAGCTTAGTGATCTAGAGTACCTGACTGCTCTTGCAGAGGACCTGAGTTATATTTCCAGCAACCACATGGTGATTCATAAACTTCTATAACTCCAGTTCCAGGAATTACACTGACTCCTCCTGGCCTCCTCAGGTACCAAGCACATGCATGTGATGATGTACATACACAAAACACTCGTATTCATAAAATAAAATGAGTGGATTTTTAAAGAAGAAGAAGAAGAAAAGGTGATGACAAGCTGAGTAAGCCATGTGAAACAAGCATGCTAGTAAGCAGCATTCCTCCACGATCTTTGCCTCTGTTTCTGCCTCCAGATTCCTGCCTTGAGCTCTGGTCCTGAATTATTTCCCTTCATGGTAAATTAAAAGTTATAAGAAGATGGTTCTATAGAAATGAACTATAACAAAGAGTCTACTGACAATCCCTCCCAGACAAGATTGCATGATACAAAACCAAAAATTCAATGTTTTACAGGATGGAGGAGTAAATTGTCACAATGTTAGCTACTGTGGATATGCCTCACAGACATCAAGTTATGAAAGACACCAGGAATAAACATAGATATCCTAGGTAGCTCCACCTACATAAGGTTGAAAAAATAAGGAAGCTAGGGGTCTACAAGATGGCTCAGTAGGGAAGGGTGCTTGCTGCCAAGCCTTCCATTCTGAGTTCAATCCCAGGAACTCACAAGGTTGAAAAACAGAACTGACTCTTAAAAGTTCTTCTCTAACCTCCATACACACACTGTGACATAGACACACACACGAAAATAAATATCAAAAAAAAAGGAGGCAAATGATGCATGCTCTGTAGCCTCTGGCTTTTGGGGGTTTTGTTTATTTATTTATATTTTATGCTTCACGTTTTATGGTTACTTAGTTGCTTTTCTCGTTTTTGTTTTTTACTAATGTGTTGGGGCTGGGGGGTCAGTACAGAAAACAAAACCTGACCTCTGTGGTTGATGAAAAAAATGGTGTACTCTCTATAATCAGTCACACCCCTAGACCCTCACTGTGGATTCTAGGCAGGGATTCTAGCATTGAGCCACCTCAGCCCCTCATTGGGAGATTCTAGGTAGTGGCCCAATCATTGAGTCATACCCCAGCCCCTCACTTAGGATATATAGGAAATTTTTCTGCTACTGGGCTACATTTACCACCCTCCTTATATTTTCATTTTATAACTAACTAATTAATTAATTGGTCTTTGGTGACAGGGTCTCTTTATGTAGTCCTGGCTGTCCTGGAGATAACTATGTAGACCAGGCTGTCCTTGAACTCACAGAGATTGTTCTGACTTTGCCAGTCAAGGGTTAGAATTAAAAGTAAGTACCACCATACCTGGCTCTGGCCCCTTATTTATTTTTATTTTTTTTATTTTCAGGTAGGATCTCACTAAGTTGTTCAGTATAGCTTTGAACTCATTCTGTAGTGCACACTGACTGGAATTTCCTAACCTTCTTCCTCAGCTGCCTAAATATCTGCAGGCTTTGTACCAGGGAAACACATATCAAGTATAGATAAGACAATAATTACACTTAAAATGGGGACTGAGAAGTGAGAAGGGTCCTCTCCTTCCTGACCCAGAGCTGTTTGCACGGCATGTTAACACAGGCATGTTAAGACGGACATGTTAGCATGTGATGCGGGATTCCCCTCTGTATGCTGTAAATATGTTTTGTTTTATTACCACTGTTTAATAAAGAAGCTACTCTGGCCAATGAGTCAGGCATATTTCTAGTTAGCTCTTTCATCTTGAATTAACCTGTTTCTATTAATCTATGTATCATCACAAGGCTATGACCTACCGGTAAGGTTCCAGTGGTGTCTTTCTCCTTTAGTACATGGTGTCTCCTTGACTCCACATTCTAACATGGGCATGTTAACTCTGTGAACATTTATCAAGAAATTCTGGGAGGTGGGTGGAGAGGGAAGAAGGAGAACTGGGGTTGGTACATAAAATGAAAAATAATTTTTTAAATAAAAAACAGGCTTGTGCCCCATAAATGAATAAGTAAATAAACAAATAAATGTATTCTCAACTTTTTCGGAGCAGTGGTTTTTCTTTACAAATAAAAGACTGCATTCAGTAAAAGTACTTTTTATTCTCCCAGGATGTCCTATTTTACCACTGGTGACCACAGACTGTAACAACTAAACAATTTATCTCTAATTAAAAAAAATTGGACAAACAAAAATCCTCTATGCTAAGTACATTCTCTGTGTACACTGTACTTCAATTTTTATATTTATTTATTTATTCATTTGTTCATTTACTTTACTAAGAATAGAGGGACAGAAAGGGCAAAGATGAGAGGATGTGAAGAGAAAAAACAGAAATAAGCAGAGAAAGTAGAAGAGATAATTTCCTGGTATGTAGGAAATGAAGACTGGTTTTTACAATTATTTTGCACCTGAGAAGGTAAGGTGGGATAAGATGGGACAGTGATCAGGAAAACCACTGAAAAAATCATTTCTAGGAGTTGTGATGTTTTAGCGGGTACCGAGCCTGACAACCTAATTTCCATCCCGAGAATTCCTGGAAAGAGAGTGGTGTAGGAGTATCTGCTTTCTATGTGTTACTTTCATTGGTCAAATAAAGAAACTGCCTAGGCCTTTTGATAGGGCAAAGCTTAGATAGGTGGGGAAAAGAGAACTGGATGCTGGGAGGAAGAAAGCAGTGTGGCAGACACCATGGCTCTCCTCTCCAAGACGGGTGCTGGTTAGACTCATGCCAGTAAGCCACAGTCAAGAGGTGATACAGATTATTAGGAATGAGTTGAATCAATATGTGAGAGTTAGCCAATAAGAGGCTAGAGCTAATGGGCCAGGCAGCAATTTAATTAATACAGATTTCTGCATGGTTATTTCAGGGGTTAAGCTAGCCGGGCAGCCGGACGCAGCCCACTCCTCATTACAACAGAGTGGCGCCCAACATGGGGCCAGTAGGAGGGTCTTCTGTCTTTGTGTTACTTTCATTGGGTGAATAAAGAAAACTGCCTTGGCCTTTTATAGGGCAGCCCTTAGATGGGCAGAGAATACAGAACTGAATTCTGGGAGGAAAAAGACAGTGTGGCAGACGCCATGGCTCTCCTCTCCGAGAAGGACACTGGTTAGACTCATGCTAGTAAGCCAAAGTCAAGTGGCAATACAGATTATTAGAAATGGGTTAGATCAAAATGTGAGAGTTAGCCAATATGAGGCTAGAAATAATGGGCCAGGCAGCAATTTAATTAATACAGATCTCCGTGTGATTATTTCGGGCATAAGCTAGCCAGGCAGGATGAAACAAGGGGCCCACGCTCCTCTTTACAACAAAAAAGGGCTAATTCCTTTGAGTTATCCTCTACGGCATTGTGTCCACTGTGGTACAGCATGTACCAATACACAAATAAACAACAACAAAAAAGAAAATCTAAAGTCACTTCCCATCCTTTCCTACCCCCTTCTTCATCTGAAAATCCAGAGGCATAGAGTGGAGGTTGGGAAGATGCCAGCTGTTAGGGCAGGAACATCTGGAGACTAAGTATATCTGTTCCAGGTATTTGAGACATCCAGTGTGCACCTAGGGTAGAGATGTCACATCTGACAAATTTACTTTAGCACCCTATTGTTTCCATGGATGGTTGGTGGCTTTCCTGATAGGTTTCTATACCCTGATAATAGGTTTCTCTGCTGATGCATTAAGTAGATCAAAGCCAAATTATATTATATATTATATTATATTATATTTCCAGCTATATTTGAGCAAAGCACTCCTGGGTGACTCTCCAGCCCCAGAGATGGGGTAGGAGAAGGGGACAGGAGAAAAATCACCTGACCTCTCTGAAGGAATGGGCTTAAAGACCGTGTAGGTGTGACATGATGACACATCCTCCACAAACTGGATTTGGGTCTTGAGCAGCCTTAGGGGAGGAGCCATTGCCACCAGGAATGGACTGGCCAGGAACTGGACTCCCTGTGGCTTTTCTGGGAGGGCTGGATTTGCAGAGGGAGGAATGGCAAACAGGGAGGACGTGGAGAGTCCAGCTGAACACTTTCTACCTTCCATATCACAGAACTGGCAGCACAGTGATCTCTGGGAATCAGACATGAAAAGAATCCAAATTTCTTTCTTACACATATACAGGGATCCCCCCCTCCAGTGAGGTTCTGTGATGGATCACAGCAGGTTGCAATGACATTGTTGTTACAATTTCAGCAATTTTATGCATCTCCTCTCTGCCCACCCCCTACTTTGTCCTTGAATTCTCAGTAAAACCTTTGAGGTATAATATGCATATAAAATGTTGCACCTATTATTCATATATTGCTCAATGAGATAAGTGAAATAGACACAAGGCAGCTATATTAAACCACCAGGCTCAGAGAACACTGTGGAAGAGTAGGGGCTGAAAGAACACTGGAGTTGGAAATGGGGAGGACTGCTGGGAAATGCTGTTTTCTGGACATGACTTGGCTGCTGCACTATGAACTCACAGCAGCTATATTTATATATACTAGATCTACAGATGATAATGCCAATTAAAATTTCCAATACGGAAAAAAAAATCCAATGTGGAGTAGGGAATGGGCTCCTGAAGCCACACCATGACAGAGAAGTTATTGGCAATAGATAGCTGCTGAGGAACAGAGAGTCATTTTCCTTTCTCTTTATCTTTAAATATTTATTTTATTTTATGTATCTGAGTGTTTTCTGCATGTGTATCTGTGCACCATGTGCATGCCCGGTGCCCACAGAAGTCAGAGGGTGGCATTGGATTTCTTAAAACTGGATTTACATATGGTTTTCAGCAGTCATGGGGAGGCTAGAAATCAAATCCAGGTCTTCGGAAAGAAAAGACAGTGCTCTTAACTGCTGAGTCATCTCCCTATCCCTGAGTTATGTGGTTTAATATTTGTGGTGTGATATTCTGACGTGGTTGTTGGCCATAGCATTAGAAAAATTAATGTTGAATCTGCAGATAATACTAAGTTGGTAGAGTGTTTACTTAGCATTCACAAATCCCCAAATTTCATCCCCAGTACCAAATAATCTAGGCATGGTGGTGTATGTCTGTCATTCCAGCACCCAGGAGATAAAAATAGAAAAATCAGTTCAAGATAATCTCCAGCTACATAGAGAGATCTAGACCACCCTGGGCTACATGAAAACCACTTTCAAGTGAAAACAGAAAGGAGAGAAGAATGAAAGGGAAAAGAGAGAAGAGAGTAGGGAAAGAAGAGGATGAAAAGGGAAAAGATGGGGAAAAGAGAAACTTGATAAATTTTCTAAGAAATTCTCTCCCCCGTCCCTTCCTCCCCTCCCTCTTTTTTCCTCTCCCCTTCCCCTCTCCCTCTCTCTTGTCTCTCTCTTCTTCCCTCCCTTTCTCTCTCTCCCCCACCTCAAGAAATTCCACCAGAAGTGGTAAGTGCATGAATTTACAGTATGAGAATCGTATGTTGTGTCTACATTCACAACCCGCTATAGTCTCTAAAATCAGTAGGTTTGGGCTAGAGATTGCTCAGACACTAAGAACACTTGATATTCTTGCAAAGGACCTGAGTTTGATACCCAGCACATATATCAGCTTCCTCATAGCCACCTGCACCTCCAACTCCAGGGGAATCTGACACCGATTTCTGACCTCCATGGGTACCCGTGTAGTAGGGAGAGGGGTCCCTTTGCTCCGTCCAGCCTGACTAGCTTACACCCGAAATAACCACACAGAAATTGTATTAATTAAATCACTGCCTGGCCCATTAMCTCTAGCCTCTTATTGGCTAACTCTCACATCTTGATTTAACCCGTTTCTAATAATCTGTATCACCACGTGGTCGTGGCTTACTGGGAAAGATTCAGCATGTCTGACCTGGCAGCTCCATGGCAGCTCTCTCTCTGCCCTTCTTCCCAGCATTCAGTTCTGTCTATTCCACCTAAGTGCTGCCCTATCAAAAGGCCAAGGCAGTTTATTCAACCAATGAAAGTAACACAAATACAAAAGGATCTCCTACACCATACCCATATCTATACGCACATACAGATATACATATAAACACAAATGATAAAAAATAAACTTTTAAAATTAGCAAGTTTCATTGGATGCACACATATTTAGACACATACACACACACACATAGTGCTTCAGAATGTCACCTATGTGCATACTGGATTGTTGGTGATATAATTACTTAAGTTAGGATTGTGTCATACCAGGGCAGGGTGGAGCTGTAATCAAGTGTGACCAGAATCCTTACATAAAGAATAGGCCAGTTGGTAAACACTTTCCAGCATGCCACAATATAGATAGCATATGTGTTTTGAAATCTGTAAGAGCCATGTTTAAACCCTTGCTTAGTCACTACTCATGCGAACTCAGTCTAATTGCTTTTTTCTTCAGACCTTCATTCTCTTCAGCCTGTTTGCTACCTATCATAACTATTGCAAGAGATCTCTTGAATACAGATCGTAAATACTAAGAGGGGAGCCAGGATCTCAGCATAAATCACAACCATCATCAACATTATGTTAGCTTACATCTGCTGCTCTCACTCATCTTCTGCATTCTGAGACTGAACCTCATTGCCCTAACACTTCCCATCTGACCTGTTTGTCTCATTTTCATATCTGCTTATGATATGAGAATATCTGTTTAGGCCAGTGGTTCTCAACCTTCCTAATGCTGCAACCCTTTAATATACCTTCTCATCTTAGGTGACCCCCCATCCATAAAATTAATTCATTGCTACTTCATAACAGAAAGTTTGCTACTGTTATGGATCATAATGTAAATATCTGATATTCCATGTGTATTTTTACTGTTGCAAATTGACCCAAAGGGGTGGTAACCCATAAGTTGAGAAACGCTGATTTAGGCAATCAACAAGTTGGAGAATCATTCTGAACCCTTTATTCTGAAATCTTTGAAATTGGATCTTGGGGGGAAATATCCCCATGATCCATTTTGCCCCTGATAACTTTAGAAAAGGAAGGTCTCTGTGAATGTGTCAGGGAAAAGGCCAGAGATTGGTTCACGTGCCTGTGTATACCAAGCATTGAGCTAGTATCTTAATAACCACAAACCAAGCAGTGGTTTAAATTTTTAGAAACATCTTGTCTCATATGTCTGAAATCAGAAGTCTGAAACTGAGGTTTCACCAGAGTTGGTTCTGCTTTAGAAACTCTGTAGGGAAAACCACACCCCTTCCCCTAGCTGTAGTCAACTCCTAGGCATTCCCAACACCTCTCCGGTGTGGAAGTCCTAATCCATAGTGCTTCAAAATGTCACCTACTTGCATACTGAACCGTTGCTGATATAATTACTTAAGTTAAGATTGTGTCATACCAGGACAGGGTGGAGCTGTAATCAAGTATGACCAGAATTCTTACGTAAAGGGAAATCTAAACATAGACACACACACACACACACACACACACACACACACAGGAAAAACAGTGCGGCAGTAGCTGAGTTATGGACTTGGAACAGATCCTCTCTCACAGAGTAAGGAAGAACAAGTTCTACTAACACCTTGATCTTGAATTTACAGCTTCCACAACTGTGCAGCAGTAACTTTCTGTTGTCTCACCAGCCTCCGTCACCAAGGAAGCAATAACAAATGAGTATGCTTGGCTCATAGATGTGTCATAGTTCAGCCTATCTTCCCATTACTTTCTCAGCAGTGTCGGAATTTAGGACCCACCCTACACACAGGGTGAGCTCATCTTAACGTTTGTGACTTCATTATGTCTGTGAATGGAACCAGTGTCCTCGGATTCTGAAACTTAGAGCTAGCTTTGGGAGGCCATCAACTGGCTTATAAAGGTCCTTGTATATAGTATAGCATTCTGAGATCTAATCCTTGTTCCAAGAATCAAAGGAGGAAAAGAGAGGCTCAGGGAGATTGTCATAGTCTTTATGATGTTATATGCATAGTTCATATGCATATTCAGATTGGAGGTGTTCTAGTTCGATGCTTACCACTCAAATAGTCTTTATGCATGCTCTCATAGTATTTATTCCATTACCCTCTCTCTTCTACCCCTTCCCTGTGCACCCCTAAGATCTTTTCTACCCTCTTCTACCTCCAAGAACAACTGAATTTCTTAATGACACTGAATACAGCAGATTCTTGGTTTCTCTTTCTTTAAAATGGGTATTATAGCACTTCCTTCAGATGTTTCTGGAGGATGCTAAATGAGAAATTCTACCCAGGCTAATGTCATTTATAAATTAATAGATTGGATTATGCTATTTTACCTCAGAACCCATCATTTCCCTTGTCATGTGATCTCCAAATTTTATAGTACATGAAGAGTTTTGGGGTCCCATGCTCACAGAAATATAAGGTAAATGTCCTTTAATCTTAATCTTAACGAATGTAACAGAGCATTAGATGATTTAGGGACTCAGAATCAAGAGCACTAGCTGCTCTTCTGGAGGTATTGTATTTAATTCCCAACATCCACATGGAGGTTCACAACCGTCTGTAATTCCAGATCCACAGGATCCAATGACCCCTTATGGCCTCTAGAGGCACTGCATTCAGGTGCACATACACACACAAACACAAGGGTGAAAAAAAATAATACTTGGTTTTTGAAAATAGCTACTTTGGGGGGCTGGAGAGATGGCTCAGAGGTTAGGAGCATTGCCTGCTCTTCAAAAGGTCCTGAGTTCAATTCCCAGCAACCACATGG
>LOEQ01006988.1:25427-36591 GCA_001685075.1 Bramus lutescens | reverse complement strand
AGAGAGAGAGAGAGAGAGAGAGAGAGAGAGAGAGAGAGAGAGAGAGAAATGTTACAGGCATGTATATGCAACTACACCTATCTTTTTACATGGATGCTGAGGATTCAAATCCGGATCCTCAAGCACTGTTATCCACCTAGCTATCGCCCCAGGCTCAAATCCTTTCTTATCTCATCACTCACCACACATTCAGACAGAAACTATAATTTATCCATTTCACTCATTTATTCATCAACCATTGATGAACTGAATTAATATGGATATTTAGTCAATCTTATCCATCCATTTGATATAATGGTTCTTCCTTTTTTCTTTGGTGTGATTCTTTCATTCAGTGGTACATGCATCAGCATACATACCCAATACAGTGTTCATTCACTCGATCCATTTGTGTACTTGTGACAAAATACCAGACCAAAGCAACTTAAAGAAGGGTTTATTATGGCTTACAGTTCGAGGGTGCAGTCCATTATGATAGGAAAGACATGGATTCAGGAGCTTGAGAAAGCTGGTCACACTGCTCCTGCAGATAAGAAGCAGAAAGAGAAAAGGAAGTGAGACCCACTAGCTGGTCCCCACCTCCTAAAGGTCATACAACCTTCCAAAACAGTGCTACCAGCTATGAGACCAAGTGTTCAAAAACACAAACCTATGGGGGATATTTCACATCCAATCCACAACACTGAATGAAGAACCACAACACTGAATGAAGAAACTCATTCATGTGGCCACTGAAGACAGAAGGAAACTCTGAGCATACACTCATTCATCCTTTCATGCAGCTACTCATTCATTTAATACAAAGATTCATTTACTCAGTCACTCACAAATCAAGACATTTGATATGTTTCTTTCTTAATGCGATATGGAAAGGCTTTCTTTCACCCTTCTATCCAGTGTGAACCTCATCCACTTATTTATCCATTCGCTTACCCTTTTTATATAGAGGTTTGTTCCCCCCTTCCCTATTGCTTTCTTTCCTTCAATGTTGAGACTTCTGTCACCCATTCATCTATGAAATACAGACCTTTATTTCATCGTGCATCCATCCATTCAGTGTGGTCATTCACTAACATGCTACTGTCTTAGTTTCTTCTGTTGCTCTGAGAAAATACCTTTACAAAAACGCCTTAAGGGAGAGAGGGCTTCCTTTGGCTCACAGTTCAAGGTACAGTTCTTCATGGACAGAAAATCAAGGCACAGGAGCTGGAAGCAGCTGCTCACACCACCTGTACAGCTTGTGTGAAGCTCACGTCCTCTTTTTCATATAATCCAGGATCCCAGCCCAGGGAATAGTGTAAACAATCTACAAGTCCTTTCAAGGACCAGCCCTGTGTAGGATTCTGGTCTGACCCAAGACCCATTCTTTTCACAGGTCTGTGACTCAGACACAAGGCTAGACCCCATGGCACTGCTGGAGCTTGTGCGAGTGTTGGATGAAGACCCCCGAGTAGGGGCTGTTGGGGGTGATGTGAGGATTCTTAACCCTCTAGATTCCTGGGTCAGCTTCTTGAGCAGCCTGCGATACTGGGTAGCCTTCAATGTGGAGAGAGCTTGTCAGAGCTACTTCTACTGTGTGTCCTGCATCAGTGGTCCTCTGGGTGAGTGAAAGCGGGGCTTGGAAGGCTTGTGGGTGCATAAGGAGGCATAGAGGGAGCCACAGGCAGGGTAAAGTTGTGGACAAAGATAGAGCTGGGGTCAGGATTGCAGACAACGGAAGATTGGGGAGTAGGAAGAGATGGTGTTAGAGCTGCACTGGTTTGCAGGAGAGAAATGAAGCTGGGAAAGGGGAAAGGATGCAGATTGGGCAAGTTGCTGAGAAAGGGCTTGTGGAAGGGAGATGAGATTGGAGTGGAGATGGGGTTGAACAGGGAGGGCACTGAGAATGCTCTGGCATTGTGGGAAGAGCGGTGACTTTACAGTGCATGGTCATGTGACAGACACACTGGAATGGGCAAGGGCTTCAGATAAGACTGGTGCTATATTAGGGGGTGATGAGGGACAAGGCAGGGACTGGGATGGAGATGAGGAAGTACAGAGTGGGAAACAGAGATGCACTGAGCACAACATTGACCACATCAGAGGCTGATGCTTGGGTATTCCCCACCCTACCTAGGCCTGTACAGGAACAATCTCCTGCAGCAGTTCCTGGAAGCCTGGTACAACCAGAAGTTCCTGGGCACCCACTGCACTTTCGGGGATGATAGGCACCTCACCAACCGCATGCTCAGCATGGGTTACGCTACCAAGTAAGTAGAGGGGACCATGTGGTCGTGTGTGTGAAGAGTGTCCCTGAGTGAGAGAGACAGAGGGTCCGAGAGGCAGAGGACAATATCATAAGAGGTAGAGGAACCATGCATATTCAGCCAATGGCCTTCAAAGAGTTTGATATTAGAAGAGAATTGGAGGTACTGTAAAGGCTGTAAAGGGTTTTGTGAACCCTTTTCACCTCCACCAAACAAGGTGAGGGTGAGCAATTTCACATAGAAGAAACAAGGTAGATGGGGTAAGTGGGCTATCCCATGGAGACCGAGCCAGCGTGGGCCACTCAGAAGGGGAGTGGGTAGGATGAGATGAGTAGATGGGGTGGGTTAACACCACTGGGAGAAGCAGCAAGAAAGAGGAAATTGAGGAGGAGAGTGTCTGATCTCCATAACCACTATGCAGGAGGTCTTTCAGTGACAATAAGTTGGATGGATGCCCTACAGACACAGCAGTAGGCAAAAGGGGCAAAAATTCTTCCTTACACTGAGGAGACAATATACCTACCAAATGTGGCAACCTATAGAGTATATTGTGTGACTTTTCCTGGGGAAGAAGTGGTGTTCTATTTTAATTTTTGCTTCTGCAACAAAAAGCAACTTAAGGGAGAGATTGTCGATTTGGCTTACAATTCCAGATCACGGTCCATCACTGACAGAAAGTCAAGGCAGGAACTCAAGCAGCCAGGTATACAGCATCCACCGTCAAAAGCAGAGAGAAGTGAATGGACTCTAGCAGGCTGCCACCTTCTGCTTAGTATTTAGCTAGCCTTCTCTACATTTACAATATTCAGTACCTCCCCTGTGAAATAGTGCTGCCAAAATTCAGGGGGAGTCTTCCCACCTCTGAATAATCAAGACAGTTCCAACAGACATGCCCACAGGCCAACCGAACCTAGCTAGTTCTCAGTGAAGGCTTTCTTCTCAGGTGATACTAGCTTGTGGCAAGTTGACTGTTCAAACTAACTAGTGTAGATGTAAGCAAACGTCCATTCACTCCAGACAGGCACACATGACAGACCAAAAGTAAATAAATTTAAAAAAGAAAGAAAAAATAATTCACCCTGTTGTTTGATGTCAGTCGTATGTGCGAAAGTAGAGAGAGAAACTCACTAAGATGCTAAGCCTTCATTTTTTGAAGGAGCTTCTGAAGGAGCAGAAGAAGGGCTTAAAAAGACTGACCCCCAAGCTATCTCACTCCAGTTACTTTCTTCAAACATAGACAAGGTTAATAGGGGCTGGGAAAGGTTTCAACTTCCAAAGTTAACTTGCTTTCGCTGCCAGTGAGAGCAGACAACCCACACAAATCTCAGTCCCTTTTGATTATCAAAAGTAAGAAGTCCAAGTCTGCCAGGAGTGTCTTAGGACCAAGGTCGGGGTAGCTTGCAAGCTGTCACTTAGCACCAAGTGCCACTTCTCCAAAGAAACAATTTTACTTTTCTTTAAAGACTTATTTGTGTATTATGTATCCAACATTTTGCCTCCATGTGTGCCCACGTGCCAGGCATACATGGCACTAGACCTCATTACAGGTGGTTGTGAACCATCATGTGGTTGCTGGGAATTGAACTCAGGACCTCTGGAAGAGCAGCCAGTGCTTTTAACCACTGAGCCATCTCTCCAGCCCCCCACCCCAGAAACATTTTTTTCAAGGCTGAAACAGTCTCAAAACAATTTCACAGCATCTACTAATCAACCCAAATGTAGCAAAGGCTTTGCTGAAACATTTCTCTCAAAGCCAGACACAAAGGCTTTACTATACGTTTCACTTAAAGCCAGACACAAAAAACTTGCATATCACTGCATCTACCCAAGTCTAACTTGATACCAGTACTTATGCATGAATGATTCTGAGGCAGCTTTGACTGCTCTCAATAGCTGCATCTGTAGAGATCCCTGCACACATTGCAGGCAGCTCCACTGAAGAGTGCCCCCCACCACACACACACACACACACACACACACACACGAGTTGTTCACCTCCTTTAGGAGAGCTTTCCATAATCTAGTTACATTTTAAGCCTCCTGGGTCTTGTTAATTCCTTGAATTTCCATTAACTTTTTAAATCTTCCCTCCAAGAGGAAATATGTCAAACTGGAGGAAACAGTTGGAACAATAATCTCATTTTAACCAAGAGCACCAAGAGAGAGGACAGAGAGCTACCAGGGGTCCCCTCATGAAAGGCTCATAGGACCTTCACTAAAATGAATCATGGAGGGCTTTGAGCAGAAGACCAGCATGTGAAAGCATCCTCTAGGCAGATGTTTTGGGTACAAACAGCAACAGCAGAAGCAAGCAGAACACTGAGGGTGCCAAATGACACAATGAAGAGAGACACTGTCAAGTACTGCCCTTGGTGAGAGACTAGTTTGATGTCACCTAATAAGCTAACTGCTGATGGCCACCTGTGGCTTTTCCTTAGTTGGGATTCTATCTACCCTGCATGGGTATGACTAAGGCATGTAAGGACAGATTAATGGTTTCTGCCTCAGCCACAGGAAGGGGTCCATCTGCTCTTTTGAGAACTTCTCATGCAGACACTAACCTAGGTAGTGGCCAGTCTTGCCCTGCTCCTCATGGCTGGACTTGCCAATTTAGTCAGCAGTTAGTCATGTCACTGATGGTGTTAGTGTCATTGACTAATATTTGTCATGTCTGTAGTAACAGTGTTAGTCACAGTAAAAAGAGCAGTAGCTCACACTGATTGAGCAATTTCTAGAAACTCCTTGGCATATGACCTCCATGTAGTCCTGGCTGTTGTAAATATTAAACAGTGATATAGGCCCACAGAAAGGATGCTGAGGAAGTTGGAGAGATGGTTCATTAATTAAGAGGACCTCTTCCATTTCAGCACCCACATCTGGTGGCATACAGTGCCTGTAACTCTGTCTCCAGGGGACCTGAGACACTCGTCAGGCCTCTTTGTGTGTCCATACTTAGGCACACATACACACACCACATGCATGCCTACACACACATACCATGCACACACCACACATTCACACACATGTGCACGTACACACACACCAGCATTCCGTCCTCTCTGCTTCCTGTCCATGGATGCAATGTGATTAGATGCTTCATATGCCTGTTTCCGTGCTTTCCCTTCCAGGCCAGATTTTACTTTGGAACGATGAGCCATAATAAAACCCTTCCATCCTTACCTGTTGTCAGCTGTTTTGACACAATGACAAAAAAATACTACAAAAAGACAAAACAAAACAAAAACTTGCCCCAATAGCAGTGAAAGTGGGCACTTCAAAATTCTGCTCCCTAGACTGGACAGATGGCTCAGTTAATTAAGAGCACTGGCTGCTCTTGCTTAGGACCTGGGTTCGATTACGAGCACCCACATGGCAGATCACAAGCATCTGTTGCTCCAGTTCCAACGGCTGTGATGCCCTCTTCTAACCCCCTCAGGCACAAGGAACACATGTAGCACACATATGTACCTGCAAGCAAACCATTCATACATATGAAATGATCTTTAAGTTTAAACTCCTGCCCGGGCCCAGGGAGAACCACACTGATGCCCGCCCTTGTTTCTCTGCACCTGTCAGGTACACTTCGCGCTCCAGATGCTACTCAGAGACACCCTCCTCCTTCCTCCGCTGGCTGAGTCAACAGACTCGCTGGTCCAAGTCTTATTTCCGTGAGTGGCTATACAACGCCTTATGGTGGCACCGCCACCATGCGTGGATGACCTATGAAGCAGTGGTCTCCGGTCTCTTCCCTTTCTTCGTGGCTGCCACAGTGCTGCGGCTCTTCTATGNGGCTCTTCTATGCTGGGCGTCCGTGGGCCCTGCTCTGGGTGCTGTTGTGCGTACAGGGCGTGGCGCTGGCCAAGGCGGCTTTTGCAGCCTGGCTGCGAGGCTGCCTGCGCATGGTGCTGCTGTCACTCTATGCACCACTCTACATGTGTGGCCTGCTGCCCGCCAAGTTCCTGGCATTAGTCACCATGAATCAGAGTGGCTGGGGCACCTCAGGAAGGAAGAAGCTGGCTGCTAACTATGTCCCGGTGCTACCCCTAGCACTCTGGGCTCTGTTACTGCTTGGAGGCCTGATCCGCAGTGTGGCCCAGGAAGCTCAGGCAGACTGGAGTGGCCCATCCCGGACAGCCGAGGCCTACCACCTCGCTGCTGGAGCAGGCGCCTATGTGGCCTACTGGGTGGTAATGCTGACTCTCTACTGGGTGGTTGTGCGGAGGCTCTGCAGGCGTCGCAGCGGTGGCTACCATGTTCAGGTGTGAATCTGGCCATGGACATACTTACAGAGGGCTGTGGGGGAGGCAAGAGGAGTCCTGCAGGGTAGCTGCAGGAGCCATGAAGTTCATGGAGACTCCTTGGCCTCAGTTTCCCTTCTTGAAATGAGAGTGTCATCCAAGATTCTTGGAATGCATTCTTGGAATACATTCAATGAACTGTATTGGACCTCAAGACTTCTGGGTCTCAGCGGAGGGATAATTTATTGATCAGGGTGTGGGTTTGTAGGACCAGGACCAGAAGGTCCCTGCATTCTTCCTGTTTCTATTTAATGTGTTTATACTGTGATTAAGATATAATAAATTTTTTATTTATTTTCTTCCAAGAACCTCTTCCCATTTTTCTTGTCTTTGGGAATTAGGGGGGCCCAATAAGGGTTGACGGATGTTTGAACTTCTACAGGGTACTCTCCTTCCTGAGAACCTAGATTCTGATGTCATACAATACGGGTATTGGAGCTGAGGAGATGGCTCCGCAGGTCTTCTAAAGGACCTGAGTTCAATTTCCAGTACCCACATGGTGGCTCACAACCTCTGTAACTTCAATTCCAGGGGATCTGACACCTTTTTCTGGCCTCTGTGAGTGTGGTGCACAAGCATGCATGCAGGCAAAGCATAATACATCTTAAATAAAAATGAAAGAAAATACAAGTAATAGACAGATGATGTGAGGCACACCTATCACATCAGAAGTTCATGGTCATTCACGATTAGTTCTGTCCCCTGTGGCTGTGAGAAAATACCCTGGTAAAAGCATCAAGGAAGAAAGGGTTTATTGGGCTAATTCCAAGCCACTGTCCGTTATTACAGGGAAGTCAAAGCAGCAGGAGCTTGAAGCAGCTACTCACATCACAAAGAGTCAAGAGCAATGGATTAATGCACACATGCTTTTTTGCTCACCATCTCCTTTTCAACCAGTCCAGGACCCAGCTCATACAAGGATGCTGCCTGCATTTGGAGAGAATCATCCCACCTCAGTTAACCCAGTTAAAATCACCCACAGTCAGACCAAAAGGCCACTCTAATCCAGGTGATTTTATGTGTCAAGTGGACAATCAAAACTAAACACCACGCTGTGCTACACAGGGACTTCAATGCCAACCTGGCTACATGAAATCTTGTCTCACAAACCTCCTAAGACTCTCTCAACTTCAATTTCTTCCTAGACTACCAAGCCACTTCCTTTTCTGTGGATAGCAACATTCTATGAAAAAACTCCGAGTTTAGTAACTTGATCATTGTGCAGCCATAGCCGTAATCTAACTCTACTTATTTCCATCTCTCCCGGGGGACTCCATACCCACTGATGGTCACCCTCATCCCACTGCCCCTCACACACAGACACTCAAGGCAGTCACTCATCTTCTATATGTGAATTTAGTGTTCTAGATAGTCCTATAAATGGAAGCTGGCAGTCTGACCTTTTATGGTTGATTTAGTATAAGACTTTCAAAGCTCACTCAAGTCATTGAATCTCTAATTCATTTTTTTATTGTTAAGCAGTATACCACAACAGGACACAAACCATTTTTATCCATCCTATTATCAGCAGACAGATATTTAGTTGTCTCCAACTTGGGACTATGATCTTCTTCAGCAGGTTTTTGTGTGGACCTATGATTCTAAATCTTAAGTATATACCTAGGGAAAAAACTATGAGGTCTTATAGTTCTTTTTAACTATTATTTTTAATTATATTAATACAATTATTATATAATAAATAATTTATTGTTATTTTAAAATAATTATTTTTCACTTATTTTGAGACAGGCTCTCATAGAACAAAGGTTAGTCTCAAACTTGGCGAGGATGACCTTGAGCTTCAGCTCCTCCAGCCTTCATCTCCTGGTTCTGAATTGATAGTCACAAACCAACACATTGTGTTCACAGAGTCCTGAGGATGGGAGCAGGGGCTTTGAACATACTAGGCAATTACTCCATTTACTCAGCCACATCTACAGCGTCAGCCATTTCTTTTAATTTTGTGTTACCTTTGTGTGTGCTCATGTGTGACTGTGTGTACACAGGTGGCTGTCAAAGAACATGTCACCTGTGCATCCAGTCCTTGCTTTCCATCTTCTTTGAGGTAGGGTCTCTAATTCTCCGCTGCATCTCCAAGCCTGGGTGGCACACAAGCTTCCTGGGATTCTCCTGGCTCCGTCTCTCATCTTGTATAGGAGAGCTGGGATTACAGAGGCTCAGTATTTTACGCTGCTGTTTGACATGGGTTCTGTGGATCCAACTTGGGTCCTCATGACTCAATGCAAGTCTTTTGTTCACCAAGACAGTTTTCCAGACGCGAATTCTAGGAGGAAATGGCCGACTTTTCCACAAAGACTACTCCATTTTACCTCATTGCTAGTAAATGTGGTGAGGCTTTTGATCTCCCCATCCCCTTGCCAAACTTATTATGTAACACTAATTGCAAGCTATCTCTGTGGCTGTGGTTTGGTTTCTCTTTGTGGTTTTGATTTCCATTTTCCCAATGACTAATGTGGACTCCCATTGTTAAAAAACCCAAGCCAATCACATGACCTGTAGGCATTCCTTCCTCACCTCTTCTCCATTCTACAAAACTATTAAATTAACCTCATTAATGATATCTCCATTGCCAAAACCATGAGCTTCCCAGTGAGGCAGCAGCTTCTGCAGTCAGTCTGTCTGTTTCTCACCCCTCTGTGCCTTGTATATATGTGAGGAAGTATATTGAGTTTTTGTTTGTTTGTTTCTTCTTTTTGGTTTCTTTGTTTTCTTTTGTTTCTGTCTATGAAACTCTGGCTGGCCTGGAACTCACTGTGTAGACCACTCACTGGCTTTGAGCTCAGAGATCCAGCTGCCTCTACCTTAGCTTCCTAAGTGCTGGGATTAAAGGCATGCGCATAACTGGCATTTCTTCACTAGGCTGTCAGGAAAAAACAGTAGCCTCAGCAACCTCCCTCAGTTTGCTGTTCGTTTTTTCATGGTTCTGAACCTGGGATCCTGCTTATGTACTACAGTGCTTCCATTCTGAGCACGCATGAAGCTGAGTTTGACCCAGCACTGGGAAACTAAGAATGTTAGTGCACTCCCAAGATCCTAGCACTTGGAATCCCTGCCTGTGGAGGCGGTAGGCTCAGGAGTTCAAGGTTCTCTTTGTTCAGTCTAGCCAAGAAAACACAAGCTCCAGATTCAGGGAGAAACTCGGTCTCAAAGGAATGGATGGAGAGTGACAGAGGACTTCTGAGACACACACTACACCCTCTCTCCCTCCCTTCCTCCCTCCCTCCCTCCCTCCAAAAAATACTCATACTCTCACTCAATATAAACAAGCAAATGTTTCAAAACTTTGCTTTGGGTTCCTTTTCATGCAGCCATTAGAGAACCATGTTTCTCGTCTGTGTCTACACATGGCCCCACTAGGTACTCGGCACTGTGGCTCTAAGTGCCCTAATTACACTCTCCACACAGAGGCAGAATTCCTAAATATTGTCTAAATCCCAGACTAGTATACCAAATAGTCTGCAAGGTGTTTAAGATGTTTCCACTTAATAGTTAACCCACCTCTTACCCCCAACTCCAAACTTTTCTCCTTTTAATCCATCTCCCTGTCTCAGCAAACATAAGGGCATCATCTCAGTTCCCTGGGCCACAGAGTCAAGAACCACGTTGCTGATCAGAGTAACCACTACATCTTTTCCCTCGATCACTGATTCAGTCACAAACCCATTTACCAATTCAAAAGGAAAGAGATGTAGATACACTCACATGGGGCTCCTAGCCAACACGTCAATCAAGATGCGCACACCTTTAACCCCAGCACTCAGGAGGCACAGGCAGGCGGACCTCTGTGAGTTCAAGGCCAGCCTGGTCTACAGCGCCTTACAGCTAAGGAGAAACCCTGTCTTGAAAAACAAACAAACAAAAATTTAAAAAGACTAACTAGAAGAGTTAGGCACGATGGTGTACACCTATAATTCAAGCACTTGTGAAACAGAGATAAGACCCCAAGATCCAGGCCAGTCTAGCTTAGACAGGGAGATCCTGTCTCCAAAATAAAACAAACAAAAAAGTTTAGACTATCTAGATAATGAGTGTGGTGTCACACAGATTCTCCCAGCATTTGGGAGGCAAAAGAAAGAAAATCCTGAGTCTCAGGACAGCTTTGGCTATAAATTGAGACTCTGTCAAGAAAAAATGGTAAGTTTAGGAGGGTGTCTTGGCTGGTAAAGTGCTTGTTGCACAGAGATCTCAGTCCTTGCCCCATAACCTACACAGAAACCCAGGTGCAGTAGTGCATGTCTGCAATTCCAGGTCTGGGGTGCTTGAGATAGGTGGGGATACCTGGAGGCCAGCAAGTCTAGTTATGTGGCTGAGCTCCAAGTTCAGTCAGAAACTCTGCCTCAAAAATATTAGCAGGGTTGAGAGTGATTGAAGATGTCCAGCATCAACCTCCAGCTTCCACACACAGGCACACACTATTGTAAGCATATACATGCAGACAAAAAAAAAAATACCAGCCATGTGCCTGTGTGACTTCTGTTGGCCTGGAGCAAGGACTGCACTAATTCTAGCTACCTCTAGCAGTCAAGGCATTCACTGTAGTAATAGGAGGGGAGCGGGCCCTGCTTTTTGTCCAGCCCAGCTCCCGCATGGCTAGCTTAT
>LOEQ01006988.1:4611-15775 GCA_001685075.1 Bramus lutescens | reverse complement strand
GGAAGAGCAGGCAATGCTCTTAACCACTGAGCCATCTCTCCAGCCCCCAAGTTCCCCACTTTTATCTCATTGTGCCTCTTTCAGTTTACATGGACTTCACCAGATTGCAATTACACATATGCAAATTAGATGTGTGTGTAAATTAGATGTTGAGATATGATAACGGCATTAGTCCATCTTCTTGGTATTTTGTTTTAAGACGGTGGCTCACTATGTTCCAGGCTGGCCTAGACTTCTCTATGTAGCCCAGGCAGTCCTTGAACTCAAGAGATCTGCCTACTTCTAACTTCCCAGTGTTGGGATTAAAGGCACACACAACCATACCTGGTTCCTTTTTCGTATGCTTTTAATTAATGTTTTTTGTTCTTTGAAAACTTCATATATGCATTCAATGTATTTCGATTATATTCATTCCCTCCCCTATCTTCTTTCAGACCCATATACTTCCTACTTGTCCTAACCCTCTTCATTTATTTTTTTATCTTCTAACTGTAATAACCCACTCGGTCCAATCTGTGCTGACCATCCAGTGGTGCATCTACCTTCAGTGAACCTACCAACCTATTAGGGACTGTATGTACCCTTGAAGACAGCTGGCTCTTCCTATCCATTTGCCTCCATTTGGGGTGGAGGCTTCTGATCCCCTCCCCCCCAGCACTGGAATGTTGACCGACTTGATCTTGGGCTGGCAACTACAGCTGCTGTGAGCTCAGGAGGACACTGGTCCTGTCAATTCCACAAACTGCTTCTAGTCTACTCCTCTCCAACCTCTGACTCTTAACCTTTCCACTCTTTTCTCAATGTTCCCGAAGCTTCCTTCCACCTTTTGAATACAGCATCCTCAGAACCCACGAAAGGGTCCCGAGTCTTACAAAACAACCCAGTAAGTATGTCTAATGAATTTGAGACTCCAGCAGGACTGTAGGTCACCAGCTGTACCCTTAGACCCAAATGTATCACCTGGATGATAAACATCAGACAGTAAAGTGTTTCTTTTTCTCTTCTTTGTTCCTTATTTTTTCTTTCTTTTTGTTTTTATTTTTTATTTTGTTTTATTTGTAAAGATAAGGTTTGTCTTTCTAGGTCTGGCTATCCTGGAACTCCCTCTTGTAGACCAGGTGGGCCTTGAACTTGGAGATCCACCAGCTTCTGCCTCCCAAGTGTTGGGATTAAAGGTGTACACCATGACCGCCGGCTTGTTTCCTTTTTACTTATGAACTATTTGCCAATATACAACTTTAGGACAGTTATATAAAAGTTTCTTATCTTGGTTGGTAGGTGGTGTTGCTTTTAATCCCAGCAATTGGGAAGCAAAGACAGGAGGACTTCTATGAGTTCAAAGCCAGATTGGTCTACAAAATGAGTTCGAGGACAGCCAAGGCCACAAAGAGAAACCCTGTCTCAACATAACAAAATATTGATATCTCTTTACAAAACAATGGGGAGGAGGCCGAAGAGATAATTCTGCAGTTATGACAATGTCTTGCAGAAGACCCAGTTTTGTTTCCCAGCACCCATGTCAGAAGTTTCACAACCATCTGTAACTCTAACTTCGGGCATCTGATGCCCTCTCCAGGACTTCAAAGACTCCTGAACTCAAGTACACCAATGCCCTGCTCCCCCCATCCATATAATTAAAAATAAAATCTTAAAAAAAAAATGGATTGCCAATACACAAAACTGATGCCACAAAAATACTTGGCATCTTTAAAAAAAATGTCCAAAGCTATATAACAAAGACCATAGTGCCATAAGGCAACAATTAGCAGTTCAGTGACCACCACTGCCTTTAAACAGAACATTTCTCAGTCCCCTCCCCCGCCAACCACTATTCATTTCCCCCTTCTATACTGTTATGTTCTGAGTCCTTAATTCTCACCACCACGGTACCCTTCAGCGCATGAGATGGAGCTCACCAGAGACCAACAACAAGACAGGGGCCCTTCTGGCGGAAATGGTTGTGACAGTGTCCATCCCTACCCCATTCATGTGTGCAACCCTAATCCCCAGTGCAGTATGGAAGAATGCCACAGTACTTGGAGCCAACATTCTTAGAGGTGTTAAAATGACATCATTTGGGTACACCTTAGACTAGTATGATAGTTCATCTTTATTGTCAGATTCCTAGGATTTAGAATCACCATGGAAATAAACCTCTGGGCCTGTCGAGGGGTGGGAAGACCTACCCTGTATGTGCTTTGTACCATACCATGGGCTGGGGTCCCAGAGTGAATCAAAAGGAGCAAATTGAACACCAGCATTCATCTTTCTGTACTTCAAGGCTGTGTATGCAATGTGACTTCCTGCCACAATATAGCAGTGATTCCCAACCTTCCTAGTGCTGTGACCCTTTAATACAGCTCGTCATGCTGTGGTGACCCCAACCATAAAATTATTTTTGTTTGCTACTTCACAACTGTAATATTTGCTACTGCTATGAAATATAATGTAAACATCTGTGTTTTCCAGTGGACTTAGGCGCTCCTTGTGAAAGTCTCAAAAAAGTCACAACCCACAGGTTGAGAATCACTGGACTACACTCTCAAACAGTGAGCTAGGATAAACCTTTTCTCCATTAAGGTTATTGTCATGTATTCTGTCACAGCAATGAGGATGGTGACCAGAATATATGTGTATGAAACTGTTAAAGAACTGAAGGCATTAACTAAAGAATGACATTTGCTGTCGACAGAGAAACATCAAAGCCAAGAAGCTGGTTCTGAGGTCATTCTCTTAACCATAAAGAGCTGGAGTATGACCTAGAGATGGTAGTGCCGTAAGGAGGCTATGGTCAGAGTGGAGCCCTCAATGGAAGGCCAGAATCCTGAAGGCCTCACCCAAGCTACATCTAGGAGCCAAATCAATGACTCCCAGGAGGGTGTGAGTGGGTGGGATATAGCAGGTGTATCACGGAGACCTGTGAGGTGGGCAGGGGTGGGACAGGTTTAA
The DNA here is from genome assembly GCA_001685075.1 of Bramus lutescens. Lineage (NCBI taxonomy): Eukaryota > Metazoa > Chordata > Mammalia > Rodentia > Cricetidae > Bramus > Bramus lutescens. The sequence goes on along the minus strand of LOEQ01006988.1, from coordinate 12,826 downwards.
GTATCTAGTACAAATGGAGTCAGGAGTAAGGAGAAATATGCTAACAGGGTAAGTGGAACATGGATTATGCCAACTGAACCACGATGGTACAAAGAGTGCTGCAATCAGTGAGGGGCATGCATTAGGAGCTTGGACACTGGGGTTGAGTCCTGGCACATAGAGCTATGAGGACATATGTTTCACACAGGTCTATCTATCCATGAATCACAGAGCTGCCTCCATACATATGTGAGGTTGGTCAGGTGACAACTCTCTGGTCCTCAGTTTCCCCATGCATAAAACAGCAACGGTGGCAGTGTCTACTACAAAGACCTGCGTGGGCAGGATTGAGTGCTTTCATTCTCAGCTATTATGTGGCTTGCCTTGGAGTGCACATTAATTAGCCTTGAGTTTGAGGGCTTCCATCACACTTGGGCAGAGTACCATCTACTGCTACACTCTCCAAATTTGAGATGGGGAAACTGATGTATGAAGAGGTTAGGGAAGTTGGATGTGGTGACACAGTCTCTCTCCCACATGGGAGACTGGGAGGATCATGAGATCAAGGGCAGCCTGGGCTATGTAGTAAGACATTCCTTCAAAACAGAAAGGATAAATAAACGTCAAGGTCACACAGTCACTTGTAAATTCAGGCCTCCATACTTATACATTTATGTGTCATTTTTTAAGATTTATTTACTTGTGTGTCTGAGTGTATGCATAAATTTGTAGGACATGGATCTGCTCATACCCATGGAAGTCAGAACATTGCCAGGTGTCCTCATATATCATCATGCCTTTTCCTCTGAGGCAGGGTCTCTCTGATGGTCCAATTAATGTATTCTCAAGTAGGCTGGAAGCTGTGTCTTCATTTACTGTGGGCCTGGGGTTATAAGGGTGCAGGGGAACACCACAGCACTTGTTTTGATAGTGCTGGAACTCAGACTGTAGTTCTCATGATTTCACAGCAAGCACTCTTAACCACCAAACCATTTCTATATAGCTGTCTCCACTTTTGTTTGTTGGGATAGGTTCTCATGGAGACCAGAGAAGTCTCCAGAAAACTCATGGACATATACACATGATAAAAATAATTAAAACAGGAGCCAGGTAGGGCAGTGGTAGCACACATCTTTGTTCCCAGCACTTGAAAGGCAGAGGCAGATGGCTCTATGTGAAGCCAGCCTGGTCTACAGAGTGACTACCAAGACAGGCTCCAAAGCTATACAGACAAACCCTGTCTCGAAAAACCAAAACAAAACAAAAACAGGAAAAAAAAAAAAAACAGGAGCTAGGCAGTGGTGGCGCATGCCTTTTTAATTCTAGCAGAGGCAGGCGGATCTCTGTGAGTTGGAGGTCAGCTGTGTCTACAGAGTTCAGGACAGCTAGGGATGTTACACAGAGAAACCCTGTCTCAAATGAATAAAAATAGGAAGGAAGGAAGGAAGGAAGGAAGGAAGGAAGGAAGGAAGGAAGGAAGGAAGGAAGAAAGAAAGAAGGAAGCAGGGGCTGGAGAAATGCCTAAGCAGTTAAGAGAACCTGCCATTTTGGCAGAGGCCTTGTGTTCAGTTCCCAGCCAGTTCCCACATGGTGGCTCACAATCACCTGTCACTACAACTCCAGGGGATCTGACAACCTTTTCTGGTCTCCTCAGGCACAAGGCATGAATGTGATGTACAGACATATATGTAGGCAAATACTCAGACACATAAATAAAGTAAAAATGAAAATTCATTTGTTTCACGTCTGAAGTTTGAGTTTACACAATATTTTGAGTGGGCCTGAGTTGGGTTTTTGGGTTTTTTGTTGGTTTTTGTTTGTTTTTGAGACAGGGTTTCTCTGTAGCTTTGGGAGCCTGTCCTGGAATTAGCTCTTGTAGACCAGGTTGGCCTCAAACTCACAGAGATCCATCTGCCTCTGCCTCCCGAGTGCTGGGATTAAAGGCGTGTGCCTGAGTTTTACCTGTGGCCTGTCAAGTGATGCTATGCAGAGCAAAGATAACACTCAAAAAGGTTTTGTGTTTTGGAACATTTCATACACACACATGTACACAGAGTAAGAACACATGTATGTCACTGTTTTGTCTGGTTTTTGAGACAGTCTATGTAACCTACTGCCTCAGCCTCCCAAAATACCTGCATTGTGTGAGCCATCACCACACCTGGATACTTTATTTTCCTTTAACACAGGGTCTCTTGTAGCCTGTATGGGTTTCAAACGTACAATGTAACCAAGGATGATCCTCCTGCCTCCACTGAGTACTGAGATCACAGATGTGTGTGGCTAGGGGCTAAGGATAAAATCCATTACTTCATGTACTCTGTCAATTGAGCTACATGCTCCCTGCCCTGACATTGGAATGATAAACCACAACTAGCTTAGAAATAGTTCAGATTTCAGATGGGGCACAAAGGATATTCAGCCTATACTCAGTGTGTATACAGAGACATTATCACCTGTGTGACTCCCAATAGACGGCACTACTCTTGCTCATCCAATGCACAATTATCCTAAATTCTGACTACATGTCTTCAAGCCCAGCTTAGTCCTAACTTTCCTACCTCACAGGGCTGGTAACTGAAAATCCCTTAGGAGAATAATTAGCATAAAAGACATGGCCTGAGACACAGTTCCTCTAAGCAAATACTCTATAGCTTAGAAATAGCCCCAGCCTTTTACTGCTGGGTTCTAACTGAGAGTTTTATTACAAAGCCATATCCCTAGAACCTCATTGGTGGATTCTTTACAGGTTCTGTACCGCAAGCCACACCCTCAAACTCACACTTTATTGGCTGTTTATTGTTTAATACAACATTAAATACAAGCATCTTGAGGGCAGGACATTGGCAGCTTTGGTCCCAGCTCTGACCCCACAGGAGATTCTGAAATATTCCATAGGCCTCCTACTGTGCCAGTTCCTCCCAGTCTCCAATCTCTCCCTCTGCGGTGTCCCAGAATGCCTGTCTAAACCAAGAGCAGAAGCTCCTCCACCCTGCTTATATCACTGCGGTTTTCCAGGTGCCTTAGGACATCGTCGTAAGTCACCTTTTCTGATTCCCAGCATTCCGGTGTTGAGATGCCTTGTGAATGTCACCACGAATATTCCTTCGTGGTTATTGTGTAACTACCCTAATCATCTGTACCCAAATCCAGCTCTTTCCTCCCTGCTCCCCATCTTAACAGATGTCACTCCTAAGAAGCCAGACCCCAAGTGAAGGCAACTCTTTCCTTTCCCTGTAACAGACCACCAGATCCAGGCCCACCTTTTCGTCCCTCTTCTTCACTATGTTCTCAGATCCGTGTCACAGGCTGCCTCCTCTCTAAGTCCAGCTTCCAACTACCCCCAAGCCTCTGCCCTACATTAGAAAGACCTACTCCCAGGTCTGCACTTGGTGGCTTTCTATAAGTTTCCAAAAAGGAGACAAGCTCAAACAGGAGCAGAAGGCATTCCCCAGTATCTTGCATTTCTTCCATCTCTCAGGTTCCTCAAGTTTTTCTTTGGGAATGGGGACACACAGAAAATTCTCTTCTATGATAGTCGTGGACACCCCCTGAATGAATGGACCCTTTGTTTGGGAGGGTTCTGATATCAAACTTAGTGGAACAAAATGAACCCTTGAAAAAGAAAAAAAATAAAAAAAGCCTTGAACTCCCAGATCCTGGGAATGGCCAAGTTATCCTTAAACAAACAAAAATGACTTCTCACACTGCCATACACATACTGCTACATAAGAGATTGTGTGTTCTGTGGTTGGGGTGACCAGGTGTGACTACATGTCCCCAGAACCTTAAAACTTGCTCCATACATCTACATGGGCATGTTCTCCCCTAACGTCCCAAGCAAGGAGTCTGGCACTGACTCTCCATGTCTATCCCCTGAATGGCTAGCTCCACTGCTCCTACCTGTGTTTGTTAGCCTTGAGAAATATATATGTGTGTGTCTTGTCCTAAGGGATTATGTCCTCCATAAAAAAGAATCATCCCCTCCCAGTGAGCTCTGATTGGGAGATAAAGTGCACATCTCCTTGTAGGAGGAGAGAATGTTCTACCTTATAGGTGAGTAAGTGGAGCCTAGGTGAGAGGCAGGAGCACATCCAGACTTCAGAGCCCAAACAGTGAGAACCACAGATGGGTCACATGAACTTGACCCCACAGGGCTTCAAACAGTTTTGACTTCTATACCTCCATCTGTTCCCTGCCATCTTCAGCTCCACTAGCCTCCAAAACTTCCCCAACAAACAACCTAATTCACACTGGTTTCCAGCATCATTCCCTCCAACCAGAGGAATGTCTTATGCCTCCACATAGTCCAGGGCAAGGAAGGGTGGAAGGTGGGGGAAGCAGAAGCCAAATTCCATGAAACACTCACCCTGAGCTGCAGCCACCTCCTGGAGAGCGAATGTCATCTGTGTGAAAGCATCATGCAGGTGCCCCCTCTCGTCATAGTCTGAGGGTGGACAGGAAGCAGGCTGAGGAAGTGTCATGGCACATATCTGGTACCAGTTATGTTCTACGTCTGATTCATGGCTGAAAGTGTCCACCCCCCACCCCTGCCCCAGGGTCTTTGTGCCCTCTCTGGAGAGATAACATTCTCATTTTCTCTCTCTCTCTCTCTCTCTCTCTCTCTCTCTCTCTCTCGATTTCTATCCCCAACCCTAACCCTCAATCTGGGTGTCTGTACCTTCCTCTCCTTTTAGTCTCTCCTCTCCTCATCTCTCTCTAGGCCTCTGTCTCTGTCATACCACCCTGGATCTGTTACGCCCTCTCAATCTACTCCAACCTCATCGGTCGCTGCCAATGTCTCTGGACCACTGTCTCTCCTTAGGTCCCTGGCCCCCTCTCTCCATCAATCCCTTTCTCCCTTACTCTGGGCCTCTTTCTGTCTTCAGGACTCTGTCCCTCTCTGGACCTCTAGATATCTGACCTTCCCACTCACTGGTGATCCCAGTCCACACCCTCCTCCCTCTGAGCACCAAGCCTTTTACTGGTTCTGCTTTTCTGTCTCCCTCTCATTCTGTCAAGGACTGTCCCTAGCCTCTCCCTGAGGCACTGTCTCTAGTCTGTCTCCACCCCTCTCTGACTGTGTTTCTTTCCATTGTTTCCACCTGTCTACCTTCTCTGTGTCTCGGCCAGAATCCTGTACTTAGCTTTACTAGTGGAGTTGATCAAGGTCTCTCCTGCCCCTCCCAGTGCCCTGGATCAAGGACAGGAGGGGTCTCCTCACTGATTTCCACGTCTGAGAGTCCCTCAAAGGCAGCTGTGAGTGTGTCTTTACACTGGCCCAGCTTGGGGCCCTCAGTGTCCACAAACATCTGGCAGAGACGAAGGCGTTCCTCATGGGTGGTGAAGCAGAAGAGACATGCCCACGTGGAGGCTCTGAAGATCAGTGGGAACAACAGGGCGATGCTCCCCACTAGGGCAACAAGGGCCATCACAGAGGGTCTCTGTGTCTGAGGAGTAGCTAGTAACCTTTGTGAGGTCACCGTGGGGGAGGGGGAGCTGTAGCCTAAGATCAGAGATTCTTTCAGCTGGTGGTCAAATGTCAGGCTCCATCTAGAGGAAGGTTGTCAAGGGTCACCTGCAACCCCTAAATTTGTAGCTGAGCCAGGCGCCAGGCTCCCAAGAACCTCACCTGTGACCCTGGACATCCTCACAGGTTAAAGGGTCTCAGGGACCTAGAAGCCGGCATTGTAGCTATGGTGGACCAGGAAAGTCGTTTTCCCCAGAGGTGGGAGCAGGGAAATGAGAAAGAAACACTGGCAGATACACTGAGCCCTACAAGACAGAAACCGGGCAAAGAAGACAGAGAAGCCTGGAGAGACACCAAGAGGCCCTGAGACCCAAATTGTCACAGAGATAAGAGATAGATTCACAGCTCTAGAGAAACAGAAGCTTCGAGAACCCCAGAGGCAGTGGGGTAAGAGACAGAGACAGAAAATGACGAAATCTCCTAATGGCAGAGGGACTGCAAAGAAAAGGGCTAAGACACAGGGTGTGGGCAAAGAAGGCACCCCAGCTCATCCCAAGAACTCTGGTGCAGTAGTGTGGACCTGGGGTCCCCGCCGGCCCCTTCCCGTGCAGGGCGCAGCCTGGGGAAAGCTAGGAGGCCGTATAGTGATCTCCTCGGGTGTCTTCCTCAACTATACAACCTCCTACCTCAGCCCGGGGGGCGCGGCAGGTGGGCAGATTGACAGATGGAATAATGGGGGTCCAGGAGAAATAGGGAGGGTGGGGAGGGCCGGGGAGGTCCCAGCCGCGATGGTGAGCCCCCGACACGGACCCACAGACACGAGCTTGTGTGCGGCGAAGGCCCCGCAAGGTCGGTTCTACGGGTGGGTGCCAGGACCCAGGAGTCCGGGCCCCCGGCCCCCTCCTCCCCAAGGAACCCAGGAATTCAGTCCCAGCCCTTATCACACAATCTAGACCCCAGTCCCACTCCTTCAAAGCCAGGGATTCAGACTCTAGGCCTCCCAGACCGAGGGGTCCAGAACCCAGTCTTCCTCAGACTCAGGGGTACTGGCTCCAGACCTCCTTCCTATTTCAGACTCAGGAGTCCAGGTCCCAGCCCTCCCTTCCCTCAGCAGATCTGAGGATCCAGCGCTCCACACCCAAGAGCCCTCAGACTCAGTTCTCTGGCAGTCCCTAGCGCTCTTACCATCTCAAACTCGGGGTTCAATCTTTCCCCTAACCCCCACCCTTGCAGACCCCGAGTCCAACCACAAGCACTTCCCTTAGAGGAGGCACACCCGGGGGAAGAGACCTGGCCTTTGGAGTGTAGAAAGAAGGGGACTCATTTGTCTTGGTAATCGGCCCCCCTCCTGAAACCCCTCAAGGTTTCAGACCCCAGGCCTCAGCTTAAGGGTTCCCGAGTCTCAGGAATACACATGAGGCTCTCAGAAGAAACCTTCCTTTCTACCTTTCCCCTATTCTCAACCTTAAGGGTGACAGCTATGATCCAGGAGAAAAGATACCAACAAGAGCCCTGTCTCCTAGACTCCTCCCAACTCAGGATGAGGTTGCTACCTTCACCCCTGAGCCCCCAGAGAGGAAACCACTTGGCCAAAGGCAGTAGGCTGCAGGTGGGAGGGGCCCTAGGATGTGCACCCACCCTGAGGCTCTGAGCTCACAACTGGTCCACTGGGGCTTCTAGGTTCCATGTCCACCTTCTTGTTTCTTTCTCTCCGCTCGTTTTGCCTTACCCTGCCCTTTCCTATTTCTCCCTCTTTCTCAGTTTTTATCTTCCCTGTCTGGGCTCTCCTCTTCTGCCATATCTGCATGCCTGGGCCTCACTCTTGTCTCTATTCTGGCTGACCCTCTCCACATTCACCTCTCCTCTTCCTCACCTCGTATCTTCCATATATACCTCTCAAGTCTCTTTTACACTGTCTTCTTTCGCCCCCTCCTTCCCTGGCTTTGTCTCTCATTTTCTCTCTTTCTCTGAATTCCTATCCTCTTTTTCTCCCCGCTTCTTATTCAGTCTAGCCTCCACCCTCCTCTCATCTTCCAGTCTCCTCTCGGGGTCTCTCTCTCTCCCTTTCCCCCCTTTTCGCCTTCCCTCTTAGATTTCCTTCTCTCTTTCCCCTCTCCTCCCCCATCCTCTCTTTTTTTNGGGAGGCGGGAAGGGGGCGGAGAAGCAAAGCGGGAGGCGGGGGCCTGAGACGGGTCTTCGGCCCCAGCACCAGTCCTTTCCCTCCTTTCCAACCTCCCAGACCCTCAGGCGGGGCGAGAGTCAGGCCAAGGTGGGGAGGAAGGGGAAGGGAGGAGGCTCCCCCCCTCCAACAACCTGGCCCAGAGCCCAGGCCTGGGTTCCCAGCATGCCCCGGGGCTGCCTGGGGCCTGAGGAGGGGGGTGAGGAAAGCGGGGAAGCAAGAATCTTAAAGATTCTCCAGACCAGAGCATCTCTCCACACCCAGCAACTTTCTCCCCAAAGGGGAAACTGAGGCTGGGAAGGTTCCGGACTGGTTCAAGGTCACTGCCCCAGGCGTGGGTGCACTTCCCCTGGGTCCATAGATTTGCTTTGGAGAATGGGTAGGCACTGGACTTTTTCCCCAGGGCTTGGGTCCCCTCCCCCCTTTTGCAGACCCTAGGGAGCCCCCAAGGGTCAGAGAGCAGACCCAAACAGTCTGGCACCATAGCAACCAACTGGCCCCGCCCCCTTAACCCCGGAGGGCTGGACTCCAGCTGGGGCTAAGGCGAGGTGGGGGACTAGTGATTCAGGGTAAGAAGCCCCCTACCT
>LOEQ01006987.1:53283-64717 GCA_001685075.1 Bramus lutescens | reverse complement strand
TGTGTGTGTGTGTGTGTGTGTGTGTGGAGGTGGGGTGTCCACCTGGGAGAGGGCAATGGTCCCTGAAGCAGAAGTTGTGGCTGCATCACCTGTAATCTGCCCCCAATAGGGCCTCAAAGGTGGCAGCACAGGCACTGTTTACCAAGACGGCCGGGAGTGCAGGGTAAGGTAAGTGCAGTGTCGCTTTAGAAACATGTCTTCCCAATCACACTTTGATTTTCGGGGAGAACTATTTGGTTTTTGTCTGATGAAGCAAAAAGGAAAGGGTGGCCCGCGTTGGCCAATTCTTCAGTGACAGTGGAGAAGATGCTTCAGTGGGGAGTTGTGTCCACGTGGGAGGCTGCAAGGGACAGGACAAGAGAATTTCAACACCTGTTTCAAAACCTAGGTCACAGGGCCTCTTCTCAGACCAGCTGATTCCTGGAGAGCCTCTAGGGGAAAGGGATTTAGAGATGAGATCTCATTACTCATTTTGCTAGAAATCCACCTGTGAACACAGAAAGCAATCATCTCTTGGATTTGGGGGTGGGGCGGCTGTGTGCTCAGGTGGAGATAGCTTAACCTAATCAGCCACTTGAGTTCTGGACTTCGGGAAAAATCAGTGGAGTTCTTCTGCCACAGGAACTATGGATACAGCAGAAGCCCCAACCCCAGGCAGGCTGATGGTCACCCCAGATCATTTTACCATACCTGTGTGGCTGGGGAGACGCAGACGGCAGTGCACACTGGCTGGGTGGAGTTCAGAGGCATGAGACCCTGGATCGATATGTGGGCCACGACCCTCAGGCCTTCCTGACAGAGGGGTTAATGAGCTCTCACCATGCAGACACCCTGACTTTGGGCAATGCTGGTGAAGAGACTCTCTGGTGTCATCATGGTATGGTTCCAACATGCTGCTTCTTGCCATCCATGCCACTGGTGTCCCAGTGATCATGCTCTCAGAAGCCATTTCTGGGCAGCTCAGCTCTCATAGTCCATATCCTCATCCTCACATATTGCCCTTCCTCCAACTGTGGACAAACAAGAGTCTGTTTTGATTTTGCCATCTTTTACTGAACCCCCATTGTGGTCTCCAGCGGTCCCTCGCTCTGGGCATGCACACCCCTCTATGATTCCCTCCTCCAAATGTTGGCTGGGCACAGTAGCTTAATGATGGGGCTATTCTCTTCCAGAAGTGATAATGGGTGGGAACTTGCCTTTGGCTTGTTCTCAACTGTTCTACAAGTCCCTGGGTTGCTAGAAAACAAAAGGGTCCATGTCAGGGAGGGGTGCCCTGTGGAAGATGCACTTAGGCTGACCAATGGGAATTGTAGGCAAGTTGACCCACAGACTGAACTTTTGCCTTGTGTGGCTGTGACCCTGGTTTTTGCTTCTGGGACTTGGTAATGGCCAATACTGTGTGTCCACTGGTTGTCTTCAGAAGCCTCAAGGAGTTAAGAAAAGTGCACATCGCAGCGTGTCTGCAATGGGACAGGAGTGACTAGGGGGAGGCAGTCTCCCCTGGATATGGGAAAGCATCGTGATGTAGACAGGGAGCCCCAGTAGAGCATGCAAGAGACAAACATGATGTTAAATGGAATAGGACATTGCCTCTTGCTTTGTGTCTGCAGTGCTGTGAACAGTTGCATCCCCAAATGGTCCACCTAGACCTGAGACATTGCAGGTCCAGAACCAGCTGGCCATGGACTGAAACCTTCGAAACTGTGTGCTCATGTAACATCCTTCTTAAGTCCCTCACCACACGCATTTGCCATCATTAAGGAGGGCACAATTTACATGGCTCCAGAGCAATTAATGGACAAGTGTTGGACTCATCCATGCAAGAAATGAAATATGTATGAAATTTCACAAGTAGATTTATTTCATGGAGAAGAAATATGTGGGGCTGGGAAGTATGGTGTGGGGAGGTCATTTAGAGATGGTTCCTCAATGTTATTTTGTAAGGAGCCAAAACAACAGAAGCTATGGAGAAAATATACTACTTAAGGCTCTTCTGGGCCTTGTGTGTGAGTGTGTGTGTATGTGTGTGTGTACAAGTATAGATATTATATATAGAGAGATAAGTATATAAGCTTTATAACATGTGTTTATATATGTGCACAGGCCTACAGCCTTCAGTGACATGTTCCTCCCAATTCATTTTTTGTGATCTCTGATCCATAATTATTCCATGTAGAACTAGCCAATTGGGAGAATCTACCCTGTATGGAATGACCTTCTGTATATAGGTTCAAACAAGCAAGGATTAGAAATATTTCATTGTACATCTGTATTGAACATGTTCTGATATTCTTCTATATTATTCCCTAGTGAAACAGTGTAACAATCATTTATGTGGCAGGCACACAGTGCCAAGGATGATAAGTACATGATATGGCTTAGATGATCCAGAAGGGTATGGATAGAGCTCATTCCAATATGCCAGTTCATAGACAGGGCTCAAACACTCAGATTTTGATATTTAAAGGGTGGTTCTGGACTTTTCAGTCCCTTGCCACTATTTATTATAAGGATGAGCATATTGCCCTGCTTCTGTGAGGCTCACTTCTGTCTCTGTCCAACTAAATACCAACAACAAGCAAGGCAGATACTATCTGTCTGTCTCAGACAGAGACTTGAGGTCCTGGTGACAAAGATACGTAGTTCTGGTCAAGAATCACATTATAGCTGCAGCAGTCTGACTCCAGGAAGTTCCTAAGATCACTTCTTTACAACGTTTCCGTTGGAAATACCTTAACAAATAATTTGTGGTGTGCCTTCCCTAAGCAAGAGGTCCATCACAGCCTCTTCTTTGCCTATGAAGGAGACTTTGGGCATTTTTTCTCCTAATCATTTCCCCATGAAACAAACCCTAGTAGCACAGATGAGCAGTGTCCAGCATACGCACCACCTGTATACATGTTCTTTAAGTCTTGAAAAGGAAAGCTCAATTCTACAAGAAAGAATTTGGCCCCTTTGGTTATATTGTCGTTCTCCCTTGAAAACACATGCTCATTTAGCCACAGATATGTTAGGGCTTCATGATCATTTAAGAATATTTAGAAAGGTTAAAAGTTTGCATTGAAATATTCACGTGGTTTAGTTCATCTTAGACTAATAAGAACCAGAGAATCCCGAGAGCTGAAGCAAGCCGGCAGCACAAAGGACCCAGACAGATGTGTACTGATGCATCAGGATGCCCACCCTCCTCTTGTGCCACATCTAGGCACCCAACATGCAGCTGCATTTCAGAGTTCCTTGGGTCTGTTCCATGCTGCCTCCCTCTGGAATTAGTGGTGCACACGGCACCAAGGCAACCTAAGCCCCTTCCTTTCAGGAGTCTTGAAATGTGGAATGTATCAGAGTCCCATTGCCATGCTCACAGTAACTATGGACTTCTGTTGGGGAATGGGTGTGCAAACAAAGCGCATTTATTCTCTCTTCTGGTTAGTCTGGGTCAGCTTGATACAAACTAAAATTCCCAGGGGAGAGGGTGATCTGGGATTCCCCTCTGTATGCTGTGAATATCATTGGTTAATAAAGGAACTGCTTTAGGCCTATAGGAGAGCTATAGGAGATCTGAGCTACATAGGGAAAAATAAATGGAATGCTGGGATAAAGGAGGAAGAGTTAGAGAGAAGCTATGTAGCTTCACTGGAGACAGACGCCAGAACTTTAGCCAGTAAGCCATAGCCATGTACCATACACAGATTAATAGAAATGGGTTAAATTAATATGTAAGAGTCAGCCAATAAGAAGCTAGAGCTAATGAGTTAAGCAGTGATTTAATTAATACAGTTTCTGTGTGATTATTTCGGGGCTAAGCAGCTGGGAACCAACAAGCGGCTCTCTCCTCCTACAAGAGGGAATCTCAATTGATGGATTTCTCCCATCAGACTGGCCTGTGGCATGTCTGTAGGGCATTTTCTTGATTGTTGATTGATATGGGAGGGCCCAGATCACTACAATAGGTGCCACCCCTGGGCAAGTGGTGCTGGGCTGTGTAAGAAAGCAGGCTGAACAAAGCAAAGGAAAGCGAACCACTATGCTCCTTCATGATTTCTGCTGTTCCTGCTGGGATTCTTGCCCTGACTTCCCTCACTGATGGGCTCCGACCGGGAAGTCAAAGGCAAGTAAACCCTTTCCTCTCCAAGGCCTTTTGGTTCGAGTGTCACCACAGTGACAGGAAGACACACAAGGACACTCTCTTAAGAGTCTGGAGTTCTAGGTGGACCTAAGGAGTGAACTGATGGTCGGACTGTGCCCCTCAAAGAGGGTCTAGAGGAGAAGCTGCTCACTACCTTTTCCAGAATTTTCTGCTTTTTCCTGCTCATGGCCCCTTCCATGAGGTGTATCACTGTGACCTAGACCTCTGCTTCCATTATGGCCTGTCTCTCTCTGACTTTGAGCTCCTCTCTCATTCCCCTCTAAGGATGTCTCTTACGTTGACATTGAGGCCATCTGGGTTGCCCAGGATGATCTCCCACCACCCAATCCGTGGTTTACATCTGAAAACTCCTCTTTTTTCCTCACGTGAGTTCACATATTCATTTGGGCCACAGATTAGAAATTGGATGTCTTTGGGTGGCGATTTTGTCTACCATACAAATCAAAGCACATATGGTGTGGGTGTAATCTTTCAATTTTGTTTCACCCAAGTCTTTGCTGACTTTAAGGGGAAGATCTCAAAGCTTCAGAACCTTCTCTAGCCCATGCATATGGGGGCAGCTCGCCATGTTATCTGCATTCTCTCTTTTCCCACTTCTCCGCCCCCCCTCGTCATCTGAATCGATAGTAATTGGTGTCATCTTTCCCAACTTGGACTCTTATTGCCCCTACTCTTTTTATGGGCGTTCTCTGTCTCCCACCCTGTTCCAGAGCTGCCCAGCCTTTGGAAGGTTTTCATCTTTCTGTGCTTTCGCCTCACCAACCCTCAGCTGCAACTAAGGAACTCCTGCCGCAGAGTCCAGTCAGGTCTCAACCTTAGCAAGTGTGAAGTATAAGCCAGCTCGGGAACCACAAAAGCTTAAAGGCATGGTCCAGATCACAGCAGTCTCTGTCACCAGGATGTGAGTCGGGAACTGCTCATCTAGAAGGCTGTCAACTCCCACCTGGGAGGACACCAAGGAAGATGGACGTGGAGCAAAGTGGTCAGTGGATATATGAAGGACTTTTCTCTTGACAAGGACCAGTATGATGTGAGTGGCACAGATTCTTACAATGCTTGAGAAGGAGTAATTCATATTTAGTTTATTTCAGTTTTGTGTATTAGCTAGAAGGGATAAAAGAGCGGGGAAGCAAAGATATGGAGAGAGAGGGGAGGGGAAGGAAGAGGCAAAGGACTAGGTGAGAACAGGAGGGGAAGGGAGGGGAGGGCATAGAAAGGGAGAGGGAAAGAGGAGAGAACACAAACAGGAAGGGAAAGGAAAGTGGGTGGCCGGCCTCTGGCATGGAGCACGTGCCTCAGACAGCTCTGGTTCCCAGGGGTGGGATTGTTCTAGAATCCCAGCAGGGGAGACACGTGAGCCAAACTCAGGCTACACTACTGATGCTTTTGAGTTTGTCATTCCTCCAGCCCACACCCACATCATGGGGAAGGAGGGGCCTGTCATGAATTTTCATCTGAGTTCTGGGTGATACTTGTCAGCCACAGAGAAAAAGCCACTTCTTTTTTCCCTGCCCTTCTCACATGCTGGGCAGGAGCCTTGCATTTTCTTGGCTGTGAAGGCCCTCTGTGTTTCTTGGCAGCACAAGTTCCTGGAGCTCAGCCCCTTCCTGAGTCAGAGAGCAGAAGTGAGAGCTTGTGGGCCTTGCTGACAGTTGGGTGCCTACTCAAGCCCCATGCGTGAGGGGGCTTTGCTTCCCACGCGGAGGGATTTTTACTTCCTACTTGTCCACCTGAGGTGAACTCTTCCCTGGGTACCCAGCACCACAGGCTCCATCCTGTTCCTGCCGGGTTTTGCTTCCTGCTCCATCACCAAAGGGGATTAGCCACATACTCCATGGACAGCCGGAGTGCTTGGGACTTTTGGGGATAACTGATTGATATTCCAGCATCTTCCTCTGACTTTCTAATATCTAGTATGAGAGATTCCTCAGTATCCTACCAGATCTGAGCCCAAGGCCATTCAATGCGGTGCCTCTATTGTTTGGCTACAATCTACTAAATGGGACTTGGGGAGACTAAAACCAGTATCTGGTTGTCTCCCAATTCATGGGCTTCTTTGGCTTGATCTCAAAGCCAGCCTCTGAGGTAAGAGTACCACCCAGTCCAGCCCAGTACTAACACAGCTTCACTATCTCTGGGGAGTCAATTCGCCTTTGGGAGCCTCAGTTTCTCTATTGCTGAGGTGAGCTGATGTTGAGACCGGGTAACTTCTAAGGCTCTTCAGATCTGGTGTGCTGACATACTAGCATGCTTCCCTCTATTTGAGATCTCTCTGAAGTGGCAAGTACCATCATTATTGCCCAGGCAGGAAGGTAAACTTGGGATCTGTAGTTCTGACTCAAGCAGCAGAGCATTGAAAGGAATCTGCAGGAATTCTGGTGTCAGGTTATTCCATGGATCAAACTCTGCCCGCTCTTTGCACAGCGATGGCCCATTGTGGTGGCCATAGCCTTGCTCTCCAATATTCTGTCCCATCACCACACTCCCTGTCAGATCATGTTTCTTGATTTTTGATTCAGAAAATATGGTCAGCATATGGTAAGTGAGTTGCCACCACTGTGGGCTGCGGGGCTTCTCTCGCCTCCCACGAAAGCCTTCGTCCCTCTCTCCCAGGCAGATGGGTGTTTCTGCTCTGGTTTCCTGCGCCTGTCAGCACAACTCCTGTGATGTAGCATGTCCATGCTTATGTCCTGGGATGGACATGTGACTCCCTGAGGCAGGGACAGTGTGTTTCATTTCTATGTTCTTGGCACCAATTCTAAAGCTCTCTAAACTAGAAGCAATTTACCCCAAGAGTCTTTTATGCTGTACAGTAGAAGCTCTCTTGAACACTTGAGGCATATATTAAAAGTTATAACATTTTAAAATAGAACCGGGGACATTAAGGTCCAAAGAAGAAGTTATATATTCACTTTTTTCTTTTCTCAGCTAATCTCCCCCTGTTCCCTTTCCTCCCCCGACAATTCCTCCTCTCCTCTCCTCTCCTCTTCTCTCCTCTCCACACCTGTCTTCTTCCCTCCTCTCTTCCCTCCTGATCTTCCAGATTTCTGAAGGGCTCATAACTTAACATATACCAGATACTAGAAGGGATTATTCCCTGAATGCAGGTATCTGTATTTCGGTCAACTCATGGCCAGTGAAATAGACATGAACTGAGAAACCACCATCTCAAACCTGTCCCTCACTGAGGGCCATGTCTGTAGCTATGTAACCCTTTACCCAAATAAAGCTGAACTGTAGATGCTCATTTACTTTATGCACTTAGGAAGCAAAAAAATCCTTTTATCAGAAGAGCAGTGGGGAAAGAAATCTATCTTTATAGCCTTTGAAAATAACCTTGGCCGCCTCGTATTCATTGCTGTTAATTGCTTTTAGGTACTCAATCCCTCCAGTTCCTGCTCCTTCCAGGTCTTTCTGAACACAAGATCTCCAATCTTCTCTGTAACCGAGCTTTCACACTGATGGCCACACTGAGCTCAATGCTGTCAACACCTTCTAGTTATTTCTACTTTCCAGTGTGCCGTTCAGGGCTCCCTAGGGCTTGACCGCCATCTCTCATTTGACACCTCAGCCCTTTAAAAGATCTATATGCCAACGCCTTTTACTCCAGTAAGTGTAGAAAATACAGTCATTTCAACTATGGCTGCCTCCTAAAAATAACCCAGCTCATTTATACATACTTCTGAGTCTTTGCATAAATTCTGTCTTCTACCTGGGATATGTTTCAGTCTTCAGTTACCTTAGCAACCTATCTGTCTTCTGGAATACTAGTTGATTTTTCTCTTACTATGAAGGCTCCTTTCAGTAAGCCCAGATGATGATGGTGATGATGATGGTAGAGAAGGCAATGAGGCTGAAGGTGATGGTGGAGTAGTGATGGTGGTGGAGGTGGTGATCATGAACATGGTATTGCAATACCAATGGTGATGATAATGGTGGTAGCAAGGATGATGGTCCTGATGGCATTGGTACAGGTTGTGATGGTGGTTGCAAGGATGGTAGTGATAATGATGAGACAGTGATGGTGGGGACGATGGTGATAAGGGTGGTGAGGGTAATGGTCTAACATGGCATTGCTGGTGATGGGAATAGTGATAAGGGAGAGGATAACAGAGATAACAATCAGAATAACACAGTATCCACGTAGTCCATTGGGCATCATGTGCTGGGCTAGATACTACATGTTCTGTAGACTTTCTCAGACATTACATTTCATGGTAGGAAAAAAAAACAACTCAGGAACCTTTGGAGAACAAAATTAGGTCCATAGACAAATACCTCACATGCTTCAGGTTTGCAACTTACTTTTCATCTGACCTAAAAGATATGGCATATAGATAGATAGATAGATAGATAGATAGATAGATAGATAGATAGATAGATAGTCCCTATTAACCTTCCACATGTATTCTGACATATTATAGGCATGCAAAGAGTTTGATAGGTGATGAACACAAAATTGCTCTTTCAAAGCACTGCAGGTTTGCCAAGAGGGCCATTTCTGGGGAAAAGCCACACCTTCTACTAGAATCTGTGCACATATTCTTAACTCTCACTTTATGGGGGACTCCTGGGATCTCCAAGAAAAAGATTTGGACTTTGTTTTCCTTCTGGCTGTAGCTTAAGCAGAACCCTCCAAGATTCAAAGCTTCCAGAGTCTGGACTGATGTAGAAACCTGTAGATCTCACCAGAAGATGAAGAAAACTGAGTCTGATCTAAAGCAAACCAAGTCAAGTCAACCTGAAAGAAGTATTTTTACTCTGGCTTAAATAACAAACTCAACTGCCTGAGGATCTCATCTGGACCCTGCTTGAGGTTAGCACTCAAAGATGCAGAAGAAAGCAGTGTGCTGAAGAAGCCTTATACAAAAAGCGGACAAAATGAAGGAACAGAAAAGCAAAACCACCTGTCAACAAGAGGCCAAGTAGATCTGCCCCATTCTTGTCCATAACAGAATGCTCAACTATCTATCTAGACAGAGGAGGGTGGCAACCCCTATCTAAGGAGTTCCCCCAAAATCTGGAGGTGATCTGTTAACATGAAGAGGTCATGTTCATGGCTGTATCATTTCCAGCCCACTGCAGCTATTCCTTGCCTCTCACTCTGGACTGAATAAGGCTCACGCAAAGGCCCAAAAGCTCTCTTCCATCTGGCTTACATATCAAGTCACTCTAGTCCCTTTGGGAGCATAAGCTATTCTATATGTAAACATTTGACTGCCTGGGTTCTAAATATTACCTATACCCAGTGCTGATGGACCTGCCCCAGCTTTGCCTATGGAAGATTCAAAGACGACAAGTCAAAAGATGCCAGTTCACTGCCTATCACGAGCTGGCAAATACTGGGCTTCTGATCTTGGAATATAAGTAGAGCCATAGATATAAGCCAGGGTTAAGCTATAGGTTAAAAAAAATGGAATGTGTGTTTCAGGCTATGAGGAATATCGTGCCCCATTAGAATCTCAGAAAAAGAAAGGTTTTGGGCAGAGGAAGGACTTAAGTAAGTTATAGGGACACTGGGAAGCAGAGAGAGCTGTCGAAAATAGAGCCCAAGGAGGCTGGAACTTCAAGGCTTCTGTCAACAGAGAAGTGAGTGACGAAGAATCAGTCGAGTCCAGAGAGAAAGGAAGTGGGGTAGGGGCTGCACAGCAAGCATCATTCTACTGACGCTCACCCCATCGGGAAGGGTTTATTGCCCCTGTGGCCTTCACTCTTCCAGGTCATGATAACCTATGATATAAGGTGAGAAGGTTTTCAGCCTTCAACCTCAGCATCTTCTTTAGGATCAAGACCATGGTGACCCATAACAACCGAACAAAAAACCAAACATTAAGTGGTTGTGTGTATGAAGCATGAGATCTGTTCTCCCTGTGCTGCACACACCATCTCCCCATCCTTCTTGCTAATCTGATGAGAACCTGGAAGAGGGCCAGCCTAGAGCAATGTATGGAGCATGGATTTTGACCTTCAGCCGACCATACTTTCACTCTGACTCATTTTTCTGCTATGTGTTATGTGTGGGCAGATGATCTTTTTAGACTTAAGCTACTTCATCCACCTAGAAAGATACCAGGTTGCTGGGTTAAAGAAGCCATACTGATGTTGACCTTTAATAGGCATCCTCTGGGTAGATGTGGCTTTCATTGCCTCCAGATAAGGGACACTGGTGCTGTGGCAACTGCTTATGAGAGAAGGCAGGAGAACCATCATGAATTAGAATCTGGTTTCTAGTGCTGAGTGGAGTCCTTCATTGGAGACAATGATAATAATCATATTTTTCCCTACATTTGCTCTCCACTAAGTGCCTAAAGTATGCAATTACTATGGAGAATGTTCTCCTAGTCCTACATGGTTTCTCCCAGCCTCCCAGCCATGTAGAAACTGAAGAATGGGGAGAGGGGCGAGCTAGGGCATAGCTCAAGGCCATACAGCAATGATTTCAAAGTCCATGCCTAGTTTTAGCATTCCCTTGTAGACTTCCTATCCAGCAGCAGTTTGAGGGACTCTCCAGAGATCTCCAGACAGAACTCGTGACCCCAGTAGGACCAAATACTAGTATCCACAATTGTTCCCTGTTCCCTCTGGCTCTAAGTTACAGTGAACCACTTTTCAAGTCTGGTGCATCATCTGACCTTGCTCTGTTTGGGCAGGATGTCTGGCTCAAAGGTGATATGCAAGAAAAAATTAGAACCAGTGAGTGTCTCTCCGTAGATGGGCAGATATGCAAACTGGCAAATTGGATGCCCAACCATGTGCTTTTTTTTCTTAATCGACCCTGACTAAACAACATACAAGCCTCTTCCTCCACATCCTTCACCTGCCAGCCACTCTTCCGCCACACTTCTAATGATGCAAGGAAGGGAAGAAAAGACGTCCTCTTCTCTTTGGGGCATGACTAGTTGGAAATGTCTCAGCGAGTTTTCTGTCGAATATGGTTAAGAAACATCAGGATCCTATGTGACTGTATATAATCTGGGCCATGACATAAAAACAGAAGGGGACTTTTGGGGGTGGGTGGAGGGTAGACTAGAGAGAGGGTGTGAGAAGTAAATATAGCATCAAATTCCAATAGAAAATTGTAATATATTTTAAAATTCACAACTTATTACAGTTGGGATAAATATTTTCATAGAGTCCTGTGGATTTCCACTCATCTGGAATAGATAATCAAAGGCACTAGGCAAAAGTCAACAGGAGAGCCAGGAGGGACAACCTGCAGAGCTGTGAGGGGCAGCCCTTGAAGGAAGGCTGTGCATGGCCCCAGCCTCTGGCTTTGCTGTGTCAGCC
>LOEQ01006987.1:38117-48706 GCA_001685075.1 Bramus lutescens | reverse complement strand
GGGTGACCTTCGGGATCTCCATGAAATAGGCCCTCTAGAAACAGACTACAGGACCCTTGAAGAGGAGCCCATCCCGTGCACTTGCTCTGGCCCAGGTTACCAGTGTAATAATGTTTTTCTTTCTTATCCTGCCCACAATGGGTAAGCCCAGGGTTTGCATCCATCCTGGGGAAACGGAAGCTGAATGTGTATTTTTAGTCTATCTGGTAGCTTCATCGACACTGCTTTAATTCTCTGATGGGAGAAGCATCCAGAATTAAACTGTCCTGCTGGTGCCAAAAGGGATGGAAGTCATCAGATCCGCGTTTGAAAGAGCCACGGATATGAAGCCCGAGGCATAGGATAAGCAGTGAGCCTCTCTTCTTCCTAGCACAGCACAGCATCAGGTTCTGGAGCAAAGATAAGAGAGACACACTACACGTGTCAATATATGTGCTCGCACATGCAATTGGCTGTCATTGTCAAGCACTTCCATTAAGGTTACAGCCAGACCTGCAGAGAGCATCCTCTGGAACAACTGCAGGTCTTTCCAGAAGTGCACAGCCCCACGGACTATTCAGCAGCCTTTCTGCTGCTGCACCCCAAGGGTGCCTTTGTAACCCCAAAGCCCAGACTCTACTCTGGTTTGTGCTAATAGCAGCACATGGGTATTTCCAGGGGAGAGGGGACCCCATAGAGCTTCATATGCTAGCAGGCATTAATTTCATTCCTTGGGTGCAAAGCAATGTCAATGGGACCATTATCACGCATATGCTCCTGCTCATGAGCCCAATTAAACCAAAGGGTTATTGTTGTCTCTCACCGTCCACAGCAGATGTGCAAATGATACATTATGGGGCTGCAGTTTACAGTGTCATAGTTTATTTATTCCCAATTTATTAGTTGCTGGTGGAACTCCGGAAAGGTTGTTTTACCCTGAAAACAAGACCTCATTAAAATATAAATAAATGAAAGTCTCTTCCTAAGTTTAAAAATGTAAAACCGCAGCTGTCCTTTTTTTTTTTTTTTTGCAAAATTCAGAAAGGGGTTTTTACAAATCACACTTAGACCTGCAATAAATATCCATTCACCTGGGGACATCTGTCTCAGATATTACTGGTGATAAGTTCTGAATAAGTAAACTTAGTAAAAACAAAATCTCTCCCTTCAAGGGGCTTACTCTCATTGTTTGAATTCTCTCTCTTTCTTGCCTCTGTCCCTCTCTGCCTCTATCTCCCCACCCTTTCTCTCCTCCCGCACAACACAGAGATTCAAGATGTGTTTGCAAATAGCCAAGCTTCATTGACAAAGGTATTTAGATACCCCAAGAAAGGAAAGGAATGACTCATCCAAGCTCACCCAATAATTCATGGAAAGACGGAAGGAAAGCTGGGAATGGGTGTCCTCAAATTTCTGACTCCGAGGAACAAAAGGAGGGAGGAGATGGTGAAGCTGGACTCCATCCTGCCCTGACAGCAACCAGGCCGAGGCTCAGAGAAAGCGAATCCTATCTGGGCATCTGCTGTGTCCTGGCCACCATCCCTTCTGCTACGGGCACAGGAGGATGGCATTTGACTTTGTGTGGTCTAGGGGAGAGGTATAGCCATTATTGTATGTGGAGGAAGCAGGTGACAGTCTCAGCCTGTGGTGGAGTGCTTGCCTGTGCTTAGTGACCAGTTCTCCAGTTTATAAACTCCACTCTCACATGCCTCACGAGGATTAAGTGGACTTTGCAGATATGCCAGCATGGACTGTAATGTTTATGGGAAAATAAGGGGCTCACCTTTCTAGTGCTCAGGTTTTATATCTTTAAGATGGAAGTAGCAAGGCACCCCCATGAGAGGATCTAGGAGGCTGAGGTGAGAAGATCCAGGAGGGCAAAGCTCCTAGCCTGCGCATGCATTCTCCTTTAGTGGTTTATGAAATGCTGTTTGGGATGGGACAAAGGAGCCGGTGTTCCTTCTCATGGGACCACGAGATCCAATTTGACCTGATTGTTTGAAGTTGTGATATGAGAATCCTAAAGCAAAGAAAGTATCTGGAATGTGTAGATCTAACCATGGCCCCTCGAATTCCCATGCCCTCTCCCACAATGACTCATAACCTTTCACGATATTTCTGGAAATAGCTGGTCCTAGAGCACCTCTTGCTAACCTCAAGGTCAGGAATATTACACTGAGGTCTTGCTACTGGCCCCAGAAGTGTTTACACTAGGGTCAGAGACAGATGGTGCTCTTGGAGGTTGGTTTATCCTAGAGCCAGCTGTTAGTCCACCACTGCACATTACTGCAACACACCTTCCATCTCTAGCAGAAGAGGAACTTACACAGTGCCAGGAGCTACGGTGGGTTCCCACCCAAAGGTAAAAGGTCAGAATATCCTTGTTATAGTCTGCGTCTTGAAAGAAAGTGCTTTGGATGCCTTTGGAAATTTTGAGCAAGTATTGTCAAGTGAGGAGATTTTGAGCTTGTACAGCAAAATATCTCATAAAGTCTCTTTAAAGCCATGGGCTGTTGTGGGAATGTGTTCACACTGTCACTCAGAAACTACCAATAAAGGTAATTTTAAAAACATGATGCTCACATTCCCCACAGGTAGGGTCAGTGGTTTTCATTCATTTGGTGGATTACAGATGATTATCATTGTCTAGGAGGGTTGTTGCAAATTGTTATTGGCCATGTTCAGGGACAATATTAAACAAAGGAGGTTAGATTCAGGGATCTCTTTCTGAAAAGAAGTTATATCCTCAATACAGAAATGATAGAATAAAGGGGTTGATTATTGAACCTACTTTTAAATTTAAAAAGCATCTATTTGTCTTAAGTATTTTATATTGGCATGGATTTTTGCATATTGATACAAATTCAAGGTTTTTAAAATACTATATATATATATATATATATGTTTCTACTCTTGTTTAAGATATTGTGCTCATGCACCTCATTTAACAATGTAATGTAAATTTCTAGTCCCTAAAAGTTACTGTTATAATCTATTTATGATAATTAAGAAATACAGATCAGTAGTTAGTCATTTAACATCAAATTGTGGCCATGTTAGGTATGTTTTCAAGCTCAAACAGAAATATATTATAGATAGATGGTCTTCAAACACTTCAGAGACATACATAAAATAGCTTTTAAGATGCTTTAATAACATACGGCTTTTCATGATGGTGAGAAATGCCTGTTCCTGTCAGCACCAATCCTCTTTGGAGAAAGTGTTTAGCATCATGGAATTTGCTTTCTTTGTGGCAAAGTTAGCTACTAGACAAGAAAATGCCCTTGCCTTGACTGATGACAGTATGCTGTCTAAATTGAACAAGCAGGAAAATCTGCACTTATCAATCTGAAAGGTGAGGATGAGTGTTCATGAATGATATTAAAATTAAGCTTTGTGTTGCACTAAACATAATAAAAGGCACACATGGTTAACCTTTTTAGTTTATGTCCCCAACTGAAACATGTGCTTCTTATAGACTATGTGGTCTGATTTTGTGACAAATTGACTGGGCCACTCGGTGTACAAGAATTTGGTAAAATAGTATTCTGATTGCTTCTGTGAGGGTCTTTGGGTGAGATTAATAAACTCAGTGAAACTCTGTGTAATGTGATTGAGTTTCATGCAGTCAGTTACGTAGAGTGACAAAGAAGATTCTGTCCCAAACAAGAGACTTCTTTTTGGTGACTTCCAAACTTTGCCAAGACAAGGTAGGACAGTCTTCGAAATTCCTCCTTCACAGCAAAGTGTTTTTTTTAGGTATTCTAGGCCTGTAACTGAAGATAGATGCCCTCGAGTTGCAGAGGAAACTTGGGGTGACTGTCTAGCCACCAGCTCTCTGTGTAATTTCCATAGTTTTGGTAGTTGCTTGCTCTGTGGTTCCTGTTTCCTTAGGTAATATTATATCCTTATGAGGTCTTTGATGGAACTGAAGATTAGATAGTTATAGTTACAGTTTTCCTTGTTACCCAAATCAGAAAAGAAGCTCACAAAAGAGGTTTAAAGAATATAAGGTTGAGAGACATAAAAGCTTAAGTTGTTTATCAAAGAAAATGTCTTGAAATCTAAAAGAATAGTTTGGGGTTGAAAATATGTTAGGATAGAAAATGAATTAGGTGCAAAACTTTGTACGCACCAAAACAGGATAGATAGTAGAGTACTTTATCTGTATTTGCCAAATACAAATGGACTGGACATTGTGAATATAATTCTTACTTGATAATTGCTCCTACTGTACGTAGTTTTACTTTTTTAAGTTTAAAACCTTCCTTTTTAAAGACAATGCCTGATAATGTTTTTTATTTTATATAGTATTACCATGTTAGAGTTAAAACTTTGCCTTTTTATTTAGGCAATAGGGGAGAAATTTTGCAGATTTGTTTATACTGTTGTGTTGAGACTACAAATAATGCTAAACCTTGAATTAGAGGGTGGAGTCCACATGCAGCCGGCCAGTATAAATCATAGAGATTTTGATGGGCTCAGATTAGGATAGAGGGACACTGAAAGGAAGAAGGAGGATCTTAATAGGATTTTGCAGGCTTTTCTATCCGGGAAACATGGACAATAGGGTCAGACCATCATTCTTCAGCTATTTTTTGGATTTATCAGTTTTTTACCTCAATTTCTGGCACACGTGGTTTCTTTGTAATATTGGAACAATTAAGGTAGCTGCATTAATGGGCCTTTTCAACATTTTGCGACATCAGACTTGAGAGCAACAATGTAGACTAGTCTTCAACTTATACAAGCCAAAGCCTCCTGGGGCTTTGCTAGCAAGGGCAGTTGCCAGCAGAAGCTCCTAATGGGCCTGCCAATCACCTTCCCACTGCACCCTGAGTTTTGTGATATTTTCACTCACAGGTCCAGAGGGTTCAGTTTGTGGTTGCGTGACACCATGTGCTTGGAAAGGACATTGCCTATTAGAGGTCTTTCTTCACCTCATGGAAGACAGGAAGCAGTGAAAGGGGAACTGTCTCTAAAGGTGTGACCCAGTGACTCACTTCCTGTGGTGAGGCTCCACCTTATTAACTTTATAAAGCTTTCCCCCCAAAAAAGGGCACCGGCGGCTGGCGACTAAGCATTCACAATATGAGCTTGTAGAAGACATTGGATGCTCAAACACTGAGAATGTTCAGGAATATATTCCTTATTAGGACAGGCCTCACCCTCCATAGCAAAACTGGAAGAGGCATTTCCAAATTCCTTCGGCAGGAGAGACAGCTGGAATCAAGGGCAGAGAAGGCAGAGAAGTGCTAGAGCGTTGCTATCAGCAGATCTGTGGTGTGGCTTTTCCTGACCGTCAAAGCCATCTTCAGTTGCTCCAGAGTCTTAAGACTGGGGCTGCCTTCTGTAAGCTGTCAGCAGAGTTATAGTCTCTGAGTCAAAGAACATTGAATGGGGAGCTGGAATGAAAACAGAGAAAAAGCATGCATCCCTATTGCTCACTCAATGACATGTTAGGAAGAAACGTAAAATAAGATAATTTAAGTCCTGACCATCTGGGTGTGAGTGTTTGGGCATGGACTGCAAAGCTTCATGTAGTTTATGATGCTGTTTCTAACAGACTCGTGAACAGGGACCAAAAAATGAATTAGATCATGTCTCCTTCTGTAGAGAACCCCATTTCCCTTACATACACATAACCACTTCTATAGATGAAGGGCTCACTAAGTTTTCTAAAAATAAAAGAATGATTCAAGGGTTGCAATTGTCAGTAAAAATTTCTTAGAACATTCCTATGATAGGAGGCCATAGAGAGAGTGATGCTATGGCTAGCAGAGTTATAGATTTAGTTCTTTTTTTGCATTATCAAAGCAATGAGGTGAGAATCCTGACATTAGACCATTGTGCAAGCACATTGGCCAGGACTTCTGGGCCTCATCCCTGTGCTTCAAATATTTGTTTCCCTCTCCTTCAAATCCACATGCTCAGATCCTACTCCCTGCAGAAATGTTCTTTGGAAGAAATTAGATCCAGAGGACTTGGTTCTGACGGATGAGGTTAGCGTGCTTGTTGAAGATGCTCCAGAGGCACATACATTTGCATGCTTGGTCCCCAGTTCATGGAACAATTTGGGAAGGATTAAGAGGGGTGGCTTTGTTGGAGGAGGTGTGTCATCGGGGGTGGGCTTTGAGATTTCAAAAACCCATGTCAGGCCCAGTTTCTGTCTTTCTCTGCCTCCAACCTGTGGATGAGAAGTAAGTTCTAGGCTACCGCTCTAACACCATGCTTGCCTTGATTGTCATGGTCCCCTAATAGTGGTCATGGACTCACCCTCTGAAACTGTAAGCCCCAACTAAATGCTTTCTTTTACAAGATGCTTTGGTCATGGTGTCTCTTCACATCACAGAACAGTGATTAAGGCAGGGCATGTTGAGAAGGTGCCATCCACAAACCAAGTGCAAGCTCTTGCCAGATAGCTAAGCTGCTGGAACCTTGATCTTGGACTTTAAGTGGTGTAGGAGCTTCTTCTGTTTGTGTGTTGCTTTCATTGGTTAATGAATAAAGAAACTGCCTTGGCTTAGTTGATAGGACAGAATGTAGGTAGGTAGGGGAGACAGAACTGAATGCTGGGAGAAAGAAAGCAGAATCATGGAGAGACCATGGATCCTCCACATGAGATGGACGCTGGTTAGAATCTTGCCAGTAAGCCACAGCCATGTGATGATACACAGATTAATAGAAATGGGTTAAATTAAGATGTAAGAATTAGCCAATAAGAAACTAGAGCTAATGGGCCGAGCAGTAATTTAATTAATATAGTGTCTGTGTGGTTATTTTGGGTGTAAGCTAGCCGGGAGACCGGAACAAACAAGTGGCTCCTCTCCTTTACAACATTTAAGGTTCCATAGCTGTAAGAAATAACTATCTGTTGTTTATAAGACAAGCATTCCAGGTGTTTTGTTGCAGCCTCTAGAAGAGACTCATGCAATATATATATATCAAGCACATAGAGGGCTGGCAGGATAGCATAACAGGTAAAGGGACTTGTCACAAAACCTAAAGGCCTGAGTTCTATCTCTGGGACACACGCAAGGAGAGAAGAGACTCCTGAAAGTTGTCTTCTGATCTACACACACACACACACACTGCAACATGTGTATACCCACACTCATACCCACCCAAACACACACACAATCTCCCCCAACACTCATATGCAAATGAATGAAATTGAGTGGAATCATAAAACAGAGTCTTTGTCCTTTTTCTTTTCCTCTTTGTCTTCTCTAATCTTTTTTTCTTCTAATAATAATGTTATTAATTGCCCTGTTTCCCAGTCCACTAACCACAAATCATAGATCTCCCAGAATTCTCTTTTGGCTCGCTAACAAGCAGACAGAAGTCGTGCCCATCCACACCGCCAAAGGTCAAATTTAATAGTGGGCCTTTCCAATGACTAGACTCTCTGAGACAAGAAGGGGTGAACTGACTTTGACTCCCAGAAAGCCTAGCTTCCTTTCTTTCCTGCCCCACCCTTCTCCTTTGCAGTCCATTTTCTAAATCCCTGCTTGCACATCCATCTTAAAACACGGCCATTGGTTCCATGAGCCTATGAGACCTAGCCAGAGGGTCAGCTCTGCGGTTAGAGCCCAGGCATTCCCAGTGTTATAAAAAGAACTCTGTGGCTTCGTTCTGCTGAGGTGATATTGCTCAACAGTTAGTGTAATTGTATTACAGGCACTTATGCTAAAATCATATGCAGAATGAAAACCAGTCTGGGGAGCAACAAAGAAAGATCCGGTAGTTGTCAGAAATTGTGATGAAATCTGGGTAGTGAAAAGTACTGACATACACGCACACACACACACACAGACACACACACACAAAATCACAGAGAGAGAACCCATAGTGTACAGAGGACAGTTGTGAATAAGCTCAAGGGGCGTCTACAGCAGTGTCTTTCCCTGTGTGTGTGTCACAGACTTCTTGGTAATGTCAGGACAGCATTGTCAGTGATGGCCACCTCAGACCTTGCCTAGACAACTGGGGCAAAGCCACACTCAGCTTGATGGATTGGGATACTGTGTATTTATTTATTACCTAGGCTTTTGCCAGATGAGACCTGGCAGATAGCCCCTTTTAAGCCCATGGCTTTTTTGGTGTGGTCTGGGTTTGCCTTGGCAGTAGAGGCTGCTATTTCATCCCCTTTGTGGTTGGAATTAAGTCTATCAAAACTTAGAGATTTCTTATAATGTCAGGCATGCAGATGAAAAAATCAGCCTCCAGCAATGGCCCTTCTCTCCCTCTCGCATACAAAGGAAAATCAAACTTTTGTTAAAGTTTTTTTTTTAATTTGCTTTATTTTTAAGTGCATATACCTGGAACCAACTTCAAATACTTTCAGATGGAGGGTTTTCCTGCAGGACGTGCACATAAACCTGAAACCCTGCCTGGGTTTTCCATTTCCTCTCCAGAGCAGACATTGTCCGGGGGCCAGGAGAGGCTCAGTAGCAAACCATGGTTTGGGTGGTACCCAGCGAGCAACGAAGGTCTCAAGCCCTCCAGGTAACTTAAGACTTGCGAGAGACACGTGCTGGAAGGCAAGCCGCAACAGCAGCTTCAAGGGTGATGGAAAAGTCCTCTGTGAGCTGTTTGTTCTAGTTTTTAATTTGTGGGGCAACGTCCTTTATTCTGTCCATCTTTCCATCTGTGACTGATTACTGCTTGCTCCATCCAGTGTGGCTTGAAAGGGGAAGACCAATGTCAGAACAAACTGCCTGAGACTGCCTGGACCCCTGCAGGAAAGGGGCAGCCCTTGGCTGAGGAAAACAGGCCTGATGTTAATTAAAGCCTGAGCATGTTTTCCAACACAGCCAACCCTGGAGAGATCGCTTCTATTGTGAGCAATGCCCTCCTCTGCAAACATTTTTTATTATTTTGTTGCCCCAGAGCGTTGTTGCTATTCTGCCCATGTTTGTTTGTGTGTTTAGAGACACGCTTTTATGTAGTCCAGGATGGCTTTGAATGCACTTTGTAGCCAATGCTGACCCTGAACTCCTGACCCCCAACCTGGGCAGCACTCAGATTATAGGAGTACATCACCTCACCTGGACCACCTTCCTTCCTGACCTTGACAAAAGCAAGGTCAAGCAAGTGGAAGGAGAAAAAATAAACAGGAAAAGAAAATGGGAGATTTTCCTTAACACACCATGATGGGTGCATTTAATCTTTTTTGTTCACTTTCTTTTCTTCTGTTTCCAAAAAAAAATCATTTTTCCTCTGCTATCACTAAAAGAATAGATATTTCCACTTTTGTAAATTTGTATTTCCACTTTTGTATTTAGAGCAGGCCTCTTAGCATGCTCCCTGCCTCTGACTCCATCATGTGGGTCGGTGTGGATTTCACAATGCTTAAAATCAACATCTGGGATGCTGTGGGCTCCACACCAGCAGAGTGTGGCTCTGTGTGCTGCTTCGAGAAGAACGTCGTATTTGTGGCAACCGCTTTCTGGATTTTATTATTTCTTCTGCCGTTGTACATTTCACAGGATTTGGTCTGGCTTGGGTTTAAAAAAATAGCGATTTCCTCTTAAATGATGTAATTTTATGAAAGACCAAAGCCTTTGCAAAGTTGAATTTAGCAAAGGGAATTCCCGGTATTTATATGCGTGTTAACAGGACTATAAAAAGGACTCCAATTCTTCCACCAGGCAAGTGGAACTTGTCACTTTATATATCTTTTTTCTTTCTTACCTAGTCCTCTCACCCCTCTCTTCTTTCTTTTACTAATATTTAAAAAGTGCTTTCAGAGTGCTGGAGTCTGGGTTCAGAGAGGGATGAAGAGAGGCTATCCAGAATGAGCCTTGACTTTGTCCCATGGAATGATGGCAGACTGTGACAGCACAGAGTGGAGCTTTGGAGGAGGCCACAGTGGGTTCCTGGACCAAGCCTCTGATACCTTGGACAATGTCCAGTGGAGGAAAGACGGACCGTGGGTGATCCTCAAGAAGAACTGCTATCCTCCCAAAGCCATGAGAAATACCTTGTTGCTGCCCAGGCCATTAGGAGGAGAACTGTGACCTGCCTGGCGCTGAAGCTCAGACACAGACCATGAGAGGAAGCCTGCTGGGCTCCTGAGCATGCAGCAACCTCATAGGACTGAGCAGCATCTTAGCAGGGGCCATGGATGAAGCCTTTGTGACTGTCTTGCTGAAGAGCTGGGTTTTATTCTTTACAACTGGGCACCATATTTTATTTTAAAGAAATAAAGGCGACTGTTGTGGTTACCCGTTGCATCCAGCTGCATCTACTTGACCCAGCTGTCTGGGTTTCAATTCCATTGCTACTCTTGGTGAATGGCATGGCTTTAGGCCATCAACATGTGAATGAAACTTTGAGTGATAACCATGAGTATGCTCCTCTCTCCAGGTACTGAAGTGGTCAAGACCCATAGGACAGAAGGGCAACTCCAGAGCCATGATAGAAGGGGAACAGGGGTGTGAGGTCAGCAAGACCATCTTGTGGCATTTATCTTGTCACTAAGCAGTTATAGAGTGGTAGCATGTGACTTTCCCACAGAGACCTTGCCTCAATTGTCTGACTAGGTTGGTAAGTGTTATGGTTTTTGTCTCTTTAAGAGGCAAGCCACGCCCACTCCTGGCAACCCT
>LOEQ01006987.1:10212-32352 GCA_001685075.1 Bramus lutescens | reverse complement strand
TCTACAAGAGCTAGTTCCAAGACAGACTCCAAAGCTACAGAGAAACCCTGTCTCGAAAAAACAATCAAACAAACAAACAAAAAAAAAATGCTTTGGGGTTGGTAACACAAGTTAGATATAAAACTTTGGATTCATCAAGATAGGATGATAATAACAGAATATTTTCTCTGAATATTCCAAATGCAAATGGTCTGGACATTGTAAATGTAATTCTTACTTGATAATTGTTCTTATTGTACACAGGTTTATTGTGTTAGGATTAAATTCTTTCCTTTTTATTTAGACAAAAGAGGGGATTGTTATATAATAATCTTTTGTACACTGTGAAGATGTCTTTCTGCCAAGGTACCTTCTGATTGATTTATTGGCTAAATGGCCAATAGCTAGATAGGAGACATAGATGGGACTTCTGGACACAGGAAGAACTGGAAGGAGAAAGGCAGAGATTCCAGGAGACCCAGAGAGGAAACAGATAAAAGAAAGGTAAAAAGTCATGGAGCAAAGCATAGATTAATATAAATGAGGTAATTCATGTTATAAGAGCTAGTTAAAAACAAGCCAAAGCCCAAGACCGAGCTTTTATAATTAACAACAAGTCTCTGTGTCATTCCTTGGGGCTGGCGGTGGAAAAGAAAGTTTGGCTACAGGACACTGCTAAGGCAAACTGCCTCCCTTTTATCTCTAGATCAGTTTCTTGGTGAGAGGGACTGGAAAGTATCTCTATGCATCAGTCTTATAGCATAGTTGTGACAATGACCACCCGCTTGTGGACTGCTAATTAATTTGTATTTATTTGTCATCCTGGCAGTTCTGTAGGACAGACAGCTGACATGAGTCTCATTGGTTAAATTCGCGATAGGGAAGTGCTGTGTTCCTTTCCAAAGACTCTTTCTAGACGGTGTCTCAATGACTAATCTATCTAGGCTGGCCCTGAACTTGTCATTCTCCTGTCTCTGCCTCCTAAGTGCATGGGTTCCAGGTCTGTACCATTACAATTGTTTCCTTCCCCCCAGAAGATAAATGCGGTCATAGCTGTGAGGACTGGGAGAATGACATCACTGGGGGGCTGACTCTGCCCATGGCAGAATGCCATCCTGGACACTCATTGGGTCTCTGAGTTGTGGCATCTTTTCTCCTCACCTCGGGAAACCTTGCAACAGCATTCAGTGAGATGCCTTGCTTGTTTGTGTGAAGAACCACCTCTTCATGCTCCATGCTTCAAAGCAAGTATCCTGCTAGGCCCCCCATTCCCCAGTTCAAGGACGACACCATTGGTAATAAACAGGTTGAAGAGTGTGTTTAAAGCAAGCTGTCAGCAAACCAGCAGTTGCAGATGTGAATGACCTGGATTTAAGTTCTGTGATGCTAGGTGCCCTTGAGCCTCTGATTCCCCTTCTGTGGAAGGGGGAAATGACATCGGGAAGCTGAGTGACACAGAGAGGACACTGGGATGTAAAAAAATCCAGTAACATGTACTTCCGAAAGAGTCAGGAAGGACAGGCTGTTTTTGCCCTCCTTCTGTCCTTCCCATCACTTGTGAATGCCCTTGGTTCCTGGGACCTCAAAAACTGCCAAGGGTGACTCCTAGAGAGGCTCTGGAGAGAGCAGGTCTGTTCATCTCTTTTGGTAGTCAAAGAGGATACTTCCCTAAGAGGGAAGTCTTCTGGACCTTAGAGGGTCGAAATAAGAAGAAAAGGGAGGGGATTCTAGGTGAGGAAGCACTGAGAAAGCAGAGCTGAGGGTTCCCAGTTAGCAGCAGTGTAGTGAGCAAGAATGAGCCATGAGGCTCCTGTTCTCATAGACATCTCCCAGGAGCAGATGTTCTGAGCTTCACATCAGAGCTGAGCCAGAGTCAAAGCACATGCTCTGCCAGCAGCTGAGCGAGTACACCCCAGGCCCCTACTAAGGCAATAATGTGACCCCAGCACAGGCTCCATCTCCTGTCATCCTTCTCACGGCCTGTGATGGTGCACATATCTGACTCTAGCTACAGAATGACCTCCAATTCCGTCAGGCTGAAAACTAGACCAAGGCCACCCTGCATTTCTGATTTAATTGTGTCTTGTCAACCAGGCTTCTCTGCAATCAAGCTCTTGAGACCCACCACATTCTCAGAGGGTGCATTTCACTGGAGCCCCCAAGAGTGATTTTTTTTTCCTGTTGTAACCAATTTTAAGCCACTGGTGACTCGACTTCTAGCCTCTCTTCCAGACAAAGGGTTTGCAGGATTTGTGAAGTTGAGCTCCCTGGGGCCAGGGCCTCCCTCAGCTGGTCTCATCGGGCCCCCATGGGCTCATCCCCTGCTCTTGCCTGCATGATTCTCTTCCTGTCCTGGACTGGTCTACATCTATGCTTTACTCTGCCACCTTCCACCCNAACAACCTAGTAACATGTACTTCTGAAAGAGTCAGGAAGGGCAGGCTGTTTTTGCCCTCTGTCTGTCCTTCCCATCACTTGTGAATGCCCCTGGTTCCTGATACCTCAAAAAACTGCCAAGGGTGACTCTTACAGAGGCTCTGGAGAGAGCAGGACTGTGCATCACTTTTGGTAGTCAAAGAGGATACTTCCCTAAGAGGGAAGTCTTCTGGACCTTAGAGGGTCGAGATAAGAAGAAAAGGGAGGGGATTCTAGGTGAGAAAGCACCGAGAAAGCAGAGCTGAGGGTTCCCAGTTAGCTGCAGTGTAGTGAGCAAGGAGCCAAGAGGCTCCCGTTCTCATAGACATCTCCCAGGAGCAGATGCTCTGAGCTTGACATCAGAGCCGAGCCAGAGTCACAGCACATGCTTTGCCAGCAGCTGAGCGAGTACACCCCAGGCCCCTGCTAAGGCCCTAATGTGACCCCAGCACAGGCTCTATCTCCTGTCATCCTTCTCTCGGCCTGTGATGGTGCACATATCCGACTCTAGCTACAGAATGACCTCCTATTCCGACAAGCTGAAAACTAGACCAAGGCCACCCTGCATTTCTGATTTAATTGTGTCTTGTCAACCAGAACTCTCTGCAGTCAAGCTCTTGAGACCCATCACATTCTCAGAGGATGCATTTCACTGGGGCCCCCAAGACTGATTTTTTTTTTCTGTTGTAACCAATTTTAAGCCACGGGTGACTCGACTTCTAGCCTCTCTTCCAGACAGGTTTGCAGGATTTGTGAAGTTGAGCTCCCTGGGGCCAGGGCCTCCCTCAGCTGGTCTCATCGGGCCCCCATGGGCTCATCCCCTGCTCTTGCCTGCATGATTCTCTTCCTGTCCTGGACTGGTCTACATCTATGCTTTACTCTGCCACCTTCCACCCCAAGTCTCCACTCACTTTGCTCTCTCTTTAAATAAATAAATAAAAATCACTTTTACATTTTATGTGCATGCATGTGTGTGTGTGTGTGTGTGTTTCCACATCACGATGTTGTATATGGAGGTCAGGAAATAACTCACAGGAATCAGTTATCTCTTTCTACTGTGTGGGCATTAGGTCGTCAGGTGGCCTTTATCCAGTGAACCATCACACTGCCCCTACCCTAATCTCATTATTATAGCAGCAACTTCTCCCAGCTCCTCAGCTGAAGTCCCACCTGCCCAATGAAGTGTCCCTTGCCCAGAAGAGCATCCAGGAAGCCTTTCCTGGTTTATCTCAGCATAGAAAATATTTCTAAAGACTTTTTTGAACTCTGGCCCAACCCAACTTGCCATCACCTGTTCTTGTATACAAAGGGTCTGTGGACACAGCCAGGCCCCTGTAGACCTTCTACCTACAGCAGCTTCCCTCTTATCAAGGGACAGTTAGGTAGCTGTGACAGGAACTGTTTGACTAGCAAAACATAAATCAAGGCATTTCTGACTTATTTCTGGACCTTTAAGGGAAAAAATGCTGTCTTGGGGTAAGCTATGAACACAGAGTGAGTCTGTAACTTGTAACTTTTATAACCTGGTTTGAATTCTGTGGTTGATGATACCAATGTGTGTGTGTGTGTGTGTGTGTGTGTGTGTACCCAACCCCAACGTGGGCAGGAAGTTTCCAGCTGCACTCTGTGGCACTGTGGCCAGAGGATGGTATTCAAGGTCACAGGAGGAACTAGGAGCAAGCTGCAGAGCTGGTGACTCTCAGAACTGTTACTATCTTACCCTGAGCACAGCATTGTCACTCAGACTCTTCCCAACTACAGTTGCAAGGCTGGGGATCTTCGGGTGGAAATGGGATGACAGGCTCTCCATCTTGACCCTAAGTGGAGTCTGCACAGGAAGTGCACAAAACACATCCATCTACTCCTTCACACTGCCACAGTCTTTTCCCCCCAGTTTTCCTTTTCTCAGCCTTGCAAGCTCATCCTGGCTGGCTCAGCCCTGAGGCACAGCAAGCAGCTCTTTGACATTGAACCTGAAACAGGAGCTACAGAGATGGTGGGAAGCAGTGGAGGGGAAGGGTGGGGGAGGGATCCAGGAGCCACCTCCTCTGCCTCCTTCAGGACTGCAGGAGACTTCCCTTCATTAGAGCTGGGCTGGGTTCCAGCTGGTGCCCTGGAGCGGCTGCTTCAGACTCATTCCCAGCGCCCCAGCCAGCCTGTCCCCCAGGATTAGGATCTTAAAAACATCAGCCAGTCCTCAGGGGGCATCCACTGAGCACCCCCCATTGGTTCCAGATGGAGAAGAGACTTTCCTGAGGAGCAAGCGCTAGTTTTCTCTTTTCAGCAGGGGACACTACAGTTGCAGCCACGAGAGGGGCAGCCTCAACACCCCCTTGCAAACCAAGCTCTTTCTTATTCCAAAGACTGGGGAACATGGACTTGCTCCACGAGCTGTGGGCTGGGAGCGACATGACTGTGTCCTGTACCTTTAGCTGTCTCCACCAGGGCCTGCGCAGAGATGAGGGGCGGGGCGGGCTCCCGTGACTCCCAGCAAGCCTGCTGTCGAGGAGCAGTGCCAACAAACAACCAAGTGGCACTCTTTCCTCGGAAGCACATGCACTGCAAGAAAGACTTTACTGCCCTTAATTTTTCTCCTCGGGGTTGTGCCATGGCTCTTGTCTCGATTTGGGCTTTGGAATCCCCAGCAGACTCCAGTGAAAGGCTGTTCTTTTCGGGGAGAGGCAAGCATCCACGCTAAGGAAGCTTCAAACACGCCTTTCAATAGATACTCCCCTGATCCTAGCCCAGGCAACTCTATGCATAAGGACAGGGTTTCACCTTCAACCCAACCCACAGGGCGCATGTCACTGTTTTTCGAAGTCCTCTCTGTGGGCCTTGCCATGATGGGCGTCCATCACGTCTAACACCTATGGGAATGCCTCCGTTCACATACAGAAAAATAGCTTGACTCCCATCTCCCACTTCACCCCAAATTTCCAATTTTAGAGACATCTTGAATTTCCAATTTTAGAGATATCTATGGGTCCATTCTGCCCCTTTCCAGCTCTGTGGCTGCAGGAAAGTCACATAGCTTCTCTGAGCCACAGATCCACCCACAGCAATTTTATAGATGCAGACGAGTATCTGTAAGACCTGGAAATCTGAGCAGAGGGCCCCTGTGATTGTCACCATCACTAATGAAATAAAATACCCTGCTCCTCTCAAGCCTCATTAAAAGACAAGGGACAGATGGCCTCCAATCCATGCAGAGCGTAACAGAGGAAGGCTTAATAAATTAGAAGAAATATAAACTTTTAGAGATGAAGTGGAAACTTCTATTTAAGAGCCCAGAGTTCACTGTGTGGTGGAGATAAAGCTAAATGGAGTTTAAGATGTGTAGACCTCACTGGGTGAGCCGGTTTTCTGCATAGCGAGACCTATCAGGATCTCAAACTTTCTGACGTGTGGTGCTCTCTTGGGGATGTTCACCACTGGGCTTGGTGATAGGGTATCCTAGGGACTTGTCACAGGTGCACAGTTCATAGATTAGAGATGACATTAAGCTTGAGGTATGTGCCAGGCTCCAACTTCAAAATTTTCTAGAAACTGACTTGCACAATTCTGTAGGCGAATGTCCATAGTCCTCAGCATCCTGCGAGGATGTGACACTCAGGATCCACTGTGACTGGAATGGATCCCAGCCTGCCCACACACTTGTGAGTGTGAACCTGTAGGTGAACAAACATGCATGTGGATGTGTGGAAATGCATGTGTGTCCATAGTTCTGCATTGTGCTGGAATATGAACCTGAACATGCATGTATGTACTCTTGCGTGAATGTGGCTGAATGTCTACAGCATCTGCCTGTCCTTGTGAACACCCATCCAGCACTCAGAAAAATGGATCTGCACCAAACTTTGGCTGTTTACTCACTTGTTCTTTCCACCTCAACAAAGCCCCCAAGCACGACTCAAGCCAGTAGCATTTATCTGAGAGCTCTCGGGAGATGCGGAATCTCAGATCGTCTCCAAGGCCTCCTGAGTCAGACTCGGAAGGTTATCCAGACCCCACTGCTGGGGGTTTCTGAGAATATTAAAGAAGTTCAGCTGTGCTACAGGATGAGGTCTGCTGTGAGTTCAACCCACACAGGGCCGAGTGCAGAAATAGCCATTTCAACAAGATGTGGGGCGTGGCTTGTACGAAGGGTTCTGAACACTCGACATCACTTTCTCCATGAAAGAATACTCGCCACAGCTCCCAAGACAGAGATGAGAAAATGTGTGTTCGGGAGAGAAACTGATGACCAAGATCAAAAGGCTTCAAAGGCCCCATAGAAACCAACACCTTCTTTCAAAGGCAACGGCTGTCCTTCAAGTTAAAGGCACTATCTAAGCTGAGAAGGCCTTCCCAAGGATGACTAATGACTCCTCTCTTCTGTGTTGACCTTGAAGCCACCTTGCAGAAAAGTCCTTGTTGGTTTGAACTTTACTTATCAGTCCCCCTCCCCTCATGTCAACAAAAGGTTCCATTTGGTGGTGTTCTGTGGGAGCCCTGGGGCTGAAGGTGCCCACCTTGATTCTGAACATGGACCCAGATTTGAGAGAGGTAGATTGGTGCACTGCACCAACGGTCTCCATCATGGTTAAGGAGTGAAGAAATCGGTGTTAAAGAGGTCATCCTTCAAGAGCCTGGCAGAAAGGTACAAAGTCTGGGTTTCCTTAAAACACACATATGACCTTAATTAGACAGGAACTTTAGAGTCTATCATTGTCAACTTCCTAATTGCCATAGCATGTTGGTTCCTCAAATCCATCCCACATATGGGGAAACTGAGGCTCAGGTAGGTAATTGACATTTTCTAAGTGCTCATGGGTCCTGAAGGAGGTTGGCAAGTCCTTCTCTGCCTGGCTCTCAAGTCCTTGCTCACTTTCCTCCATCCTAACAGCCAAGACTTGGTATTTCTGTTTCTGACTCAGCCTGAGATAAGAGAAGTCTGAATGGCCCGTGAGATGCAGAGCTACGTGCGAGACAGGCTTTAGCAAGTCACTTCGGGTGTCCAACTCTCTCTTTTGACTGACGTCCTGGCAGTTCAAGCTCCCAGATCCCAGTGTGAAAGAAAAATAAAAATAGCTCCCACATTTTTTTGACTCAACATTTCCTGTACTCAGAATAGTAGATGTCATGGCTGAGTAACACTGTCCCTTCTGGGCTGACAGGCAGGATCCCTTCTCTTGGCCTTTAGTCTCTTTCTGCACTAGGATGGATTCATGTGGACTCGAAAGTCTCCTTCTGAGAAAACTCTGTGGCCATATTTAAATTCCATGAGCTTGCTGGCACGATACCTTGCAGAAATGCCCATCAAGCCCATCACTAGACTCAGGATAATGTATGTCTTTCTACCTCTCCTCCTGCATTTGCCTTCATTCCTCTCCTGTTCCCAGTCATAGAAGCAGCCACAATGAAATTAGATGGCAACTTAAATGTATCTGTGTGTGTTTATTTAATACCTATAATTTCCACCCATGTCACTAGATTATAGTCTCCATGAAAGATCTGTCCAATGCTGGATGATGATGATGATGACGATGATGACGTGTGTGTGTGTGTGTGTGTGTGTGTGTGTGTGTGTTTCAGGCAGGAGGAGACACCAACCAAAAACTTGTTGAATGACCAAATGAACCAGTGAACTTCAGCAGTTCCTAAACCAGTCAAGGCTAATACAGGGTCTACAATGCCTCCTCTGTTAACATGGTACCAGTGTCCAACGGTGAGTGGATTCAACAGTAAGACACATGGATGCTGTGTCTGCACAGGGAAGAGAATATGGACATGCCTATCATTGTCTGGGTTGCCGACAAGTTTTCAGAAGCAAAGATTTAGGAAGGGGAAGTGTCCTACATTCCTTCTGTTGCTGTGATAAAATGCTCAAACCAAAAGTCTTAAGGGAGGGGGTGGTTAATTTCAGTTGATGATTGACTGGTGACATCCATCCCTGAGGGAAGCCAAGGCAGGAACTCCAGCAGGAACTTGATGCAGAAATAGAGCTAGCTTGGCTTACTCCCTGGCTTTCTTGCAGGCTCATTGTTCAGCTAGCTTTCGCATACAGCCTAAGACCCCCCTGCCTAGAGATGGTGCTGCTCACAGTGAACTGGGACTTCCTGCATCATTTAACAATCCAGACAGTCCTTTAGAGACACACCCACAGACCAAGTTGAGAGACACAATTACTCGCTTGAGACATTTTAGGTAGTTCTAGGTTTTGTAAAGTTGATGCAAACCAGGACAGCCTATGACTGAGCTCCAGGGGCATCTAAGGAGTCTCAGGCCTTGGAAGCTTGATTCTACCTCAGAGAAGTCTAGGCTGCCCCTCTAGAGTGGGGTCATGGAGGAGAGGGTGTAATCAGAAATAGCTCAGGTGAGGTGACAGCCAGATGGACAGGGAGTCCTGAAGGCCTCTGACAGCTGCTCTGCCCCACCCTATGGGGACTAGAGACTGCATGGTGTCCCACAGCCTTTCTTCGTGTGGACTCTGATTCTTCTGGCCAGGAAGTTCACACAGAACTAGACTTTCCCCAAACCTCTAGGTCTGACCAGAGGCAAAACCTTCTGCTGGACCCAGAGTCCCAATGATGAGAAAGAGGAGGGGGTAAGCAGGAGAGAGAGTAGAAGAGAGGAGGAGATCAAGAACAGCTGGGAGCTTGGGAGATGCTATACTAAGAACCCTGCTGGGCAAAGGAAGGGAAGTACACATCTCCAGCTTCACCCCCCNNNNGCAGGTGGGTGTTGTGGTGAGATGGACTGACTGGGAAGGAAAAAGCAGCCATCTACGGACCTGGAATTCTCACAGCTCTGGGCTTTGGGCTTGCTGAGACTATGGGCTTGGGCAGTTTGAACTACAGTGACCTCATCTATAGATGGCCAATGGCCACCACATCTGCCTGTCAGATTGATGGAGGATTAAGTAAGATGGTAGGGAATGTGCTTAGATGTGGTGTGACTCACTGCAGGAACCCACTGTAAATTAATCATGTCATTATCATTGGCAGGGAGAGCCAGGTGCCTAAGGATGATCAGAAAGAATAAGGTGTTGACCCTAGTCCCCATTTCTCCCATTTCCCTGGAGGAACACAGACTTTGTGTCTTCAACCCTGTGGTAGATAATCCTCCACAAAAGCAGCTGTGAGATTGTTCAAAAGCACAGGCCAAGCTCACGGTGACTTTACAAAGTCTCCAGTATCTTGCACTAGGCCACAGTACCACATAGCTAGCCACGTATCTCCAGCAAACAGTTGAGCTCAGAGGCATCCTATTTGAGGCTACACAGGATAAGGGGGGAGGAATTGGGCTATACCTCTTGGACCCCAGGCTCAGAAGGCTTCTCCTCGGCCTCTCACTGTGTTGGAGGATACAAGGTCAGTTGTTTACTGGAGGCCAGATTCTCTTGGCATGCTCTCTTGTTTATCCCTCAGCAGGATGGGTATGGCTCATTACGGGCCTTGCCCTATCTCGAGGCACTTGGCGGCTTCATCCTTTCCAAGGTCTGAGATGAATCACCACCCACTGAAAACCCACATAGACAGGTGAGCAGGGCTGCTGGCCGGGAGGGAGAGTATGTTCATGTGGTTCTTGCTAAATGAAGAGAAATCCTGGTGACACCATCCCATGGAGAAACCACCTCTGCCATCATGCTACATTACCATGACCACCACAGCTTTTTGACTCTGGGTTGGTAGGAGCCAGCCTCCCACCTCCCACCTGGCACAAAGTGTAAAGACAGGTAGGGCATAGATGGGCATAGATGGGCAGAAACAGGGCTCATGAAAAGCATGGAACCCTGGTTGTAGGATTTGGGCTCTGTCCCTAAGTCTTGGCAGAGGTGGGCTCTCACAGTGTCAGGCAATGCACCACCCTTTTCCCTGCGGAATATTCCACCAGCCAGAGCAGGCCAGGGAGAGCTGGCATGGCCTGTCTTGACAGCGGTAATGTATGCCAACCTTGACGCTTCCTGGAGGGCCAAGAACAAGGTTCTTGTTGATCCACCTGCTTCTTTCCTGTGAGTCTGTCTAAAGAACATATGTGTGTGTGTGTGGGGGGAACAGGAAGGCAACGATGCTCACAGAATATCACCATGGGCTGCCTCTTTCAGTGACAGGATTCTCTTCTTTGCAAGGCCTGTAGGGAGGGACCCAGTCCCTTTCCACATAGAAAAGGAGACAAAGACTTTGACATAAACTCTTGCTTCACAGAAGAACAGAAAGATAGTGGGCTTCTTTCTTTTTTTCATTTTTTAGATTTTTTATTTTATGTGCATTTGTCTGCATGTATGGATGTGTACCATATGCATGCCTGTACTGGAGTAGGTCAGAAGATAGCATTAGATACCCTGGAACTGGAGTTATGAATGGCTGTGAGTGACCACAAAGGTGCTGGGAATTGAACTCAGGTCTTCTGCAAGAGCATCCCGTGTTCTTAACCACTGAGCCATCACTCTAGCCCCCAAAAGATAGCAGTTTTTATCCTTTTTAACCTCTGTTTTTCAGTCTCACTGTGTTAGTTACCTGTTTCTGGATATTAGCAAAAGCTACCAACACAGCCACTGTCTGGCAGGACATGTGACGTCACAGAGATCACTCTTGATTCTCATCGTCAGTTCCCCATCCCTGTCCCTAAAGGGGGCTATGGTAGGGAGACATTGCCTAGCAAGGCCAGTGTGAGGAAGCCACCAGTTCTTAATTCTGCTTCCAAAAAGCAGCCACACCAAGATTTCCCGCCTTGCTCACATGGAAGAGTCACCATGGTATCTGGGAGGAGATGTGCCAGTATAATGCCTATGCAAGCCATAAACAAGGCTGGGGGTAATTATTCAGCCATTCCTTATTGTCCCAAGGCAGGGAAAAGACCAGCAAATATACCAGAGGGATTTTTAGACAGTTCAGAGCTTTGGGATCATCACCTTCATCCCCTAGAATGGCCTCGGTGGTAACTGTGGCTAATGGCAGGATCCCCTCCTCCTGTGGAGTGACAGCATCTGTGGCACTAACAGGCCTCCTGTGCCTTTTCTGAGCACTTCATTCCGAGAGAATCCACTAGGAAACATATTTTGGGTGCCCCTTTCTTGGGAGGAAATCCGAAGAATGAACACTTAGCCCTGGAGACACATGAGATCAGTGATGGAACCTCTTCCAGGGCATTACTATGTTGAAGGTCATAGGCACACTCATGGTTGATGTGTACTCAGAGGAAGTTCTTCACTTCCCTGACTAAATTTTCTCAATTTGATAGAGTATCTCTGCCATGTTTGAATAATTTGCCAACTTGGGGGCCTGGAGAGATGGCTCAGCAGTTAAGAACATTTTCTGTTTCCCCAGAAGACCAGCTCTCATGTCAAGTGGCTCATAAGTATATCTCATTATAACTCCAGGTGATCTGACACCTCTGACCTCAAGATAATCTACACTCTGTGAGCAAAGCTATATGTACACACAGACACACAGACACACACCTATATATTAATTAAAAATAATAAAAATAACTTTTGAATGAATTTACTAGTGTTCTTTCAGGAATTCCCATAATTCTCTTTACTACTTCCTTGAAATTTTTCTGTCCCTGACCCTGTCTTCAAAGTCCTAGCTTGTATATGTCTTGAATGTAGGTTTCATTCATAGCTCATCCACCCAGAGATATCTCTATATTATGTAGGGGTCCAAAGAGCCCATAACCTCCAACATAGCTTGGGAGGGCCTGGAACTCCATATAGAGCAGTGGTTCTCAACTTGTGAGTCTCTCCTTTGGGGGAGTCACATCTCAGATATCCTGCATATCAGATATATTATGACTAGGGGATCAACACAACACAAGGAACTGCATTAAAGGGTCAATGCATCAGGAAGGTTGAGAACCACTGATGTAGAGGTTAACATACCTTCCACACTTACTCCGTCTCCTGTCTGGGACCCAAGAAACTTAAGACTACTGAAAACAGACTGGAGCCTGAGAAGATGGTATTTCTGTAAAGCTCAAGGACTTAGAAGAAGAGACAGATATCTTTACAGGGGAAAAGAAAAAGCCCTGGGGATTCCCACAACCCCTACTGCTAGAGACACCCTAGAACAGAGGCAGGTTACAGACAGACCTGCTGTGGTGGGAATGCCCTGTCATGTGGCACAAGACGTGTGAGTTTAATCTGCGGAATACCAAAGGAAACAGGTCAGCAAGGTGGCTGCCAGCCACCTGCCGAGTGACATCTGTGGCTGAGAAACCCAATGTCTGATTCACTTCCATTTGAATTCAAATGGTGGCTTCTCCAGGTGGCTTCCTTCTTCAGAATGATATGTTCTTCTCTTTTCTCAGACATTCTTCACTTCTAATCACTCCAAACCCAGAACCAGGGTCCAATTACTTTATGTGTTGGGAGCCTAGGGGGGAGGGTACACATGGTAGGAAAGGCCACCATGGAAGGCTTGCCCTGAGACCCTAGATGCATGTGGAGGAAGTGTTCTAGCTAGCACTGCAGGGTAGATACCCTTGAAGCCTCCAGGAGCTCAGTAAGCCAGGCAGAGGTAGGATGGGAGCTGTGATCCCCAAAATGTTGCATGTTAGGCTGGGGATCAGGGGCTTCCCCAGAAAGGCAGATTCCTCCCCTCAACCAGCCCCATAGAACAGTTACTTTTAATCTTCTAGGGGCCAAGGGACTTAGGATTCTCTGCAGATTCTTGCAAACAACTTTAAGACAGCATTATGGATGCAAGAAGAGGGACCTCCTAGGAGTACCAGAGGAAGTAAAGCGGCCACCACAGTCACATGTTTGCTTCTGTATGTCCCTGCGTGATCTAGGGGCAGACACTTGGAAGAAGGGCAGGCCACAGCCTAGGATGTAAGCACCCCAGGTGGGCTGTGAGACAGGAGAGCCTCCTAGGGCCAGGGACAGGGGACAGCTCTGGGATGTTGTTTGTCTCTTGTCTCTGCTTCAGCCCCTGAAGCCCCATATGGCTTGTTCCCAGACTGCAGGGTGTGTCTCTGAGTCTGCTGTCGTGGATGAAACCACCCATCTCTCCCAGCAGAGACACAAAGCCAGAGAGACTCTAATAAGACAAAAGAAGCAGGTAGCCCTGGCCAAGGGCCACTGAGAGGAGATTTATTCCCTGTTGATCTGGGTGTTGGGAATCACAGTCTTCTTGATCCATGGTGTCTCCCCTTTCCCACAGTCAAAGGAGGTGAAATATGAGCACCAGTCAAGAGCCTACAAATGAGGCAAAAGTGCCTTCCCACCCTGGGGCCACACTAATGACTTCCAGAAGGCCCAGCCCCTTCCAACACAAAGTGGGGACAGTGTAGGGTCTACCCCCGGCTCCATCCCGGAGCATCAGCCTCACCCAAGGGACCGTCTTTAATTAATCCGCTGTTACTGTTGAAATTGCACAGTCCCAAGGGGAGGCCCAACTAAGCAGGAATATTATTTTAAACACACACTGTAAACAACACCGGTTCTCTGAAGAATTCTGAGGTTCTGGGGTATTGACCCTTTCACCGCCACCGTCGGTCAAAGCCAGCATTTTGTGTCATCTCCCAAATGAAGATATAGTTTATTCTCTACCCTTTTCTAATGACATCAGGGGAGATGCAAAAAATGGTATCCAGTACTAAACATATCGGATCTTCTGGAAAGTAATTATTTAGAATGAGTTTAAAGGACCATCATTAAATAAGAGTAACAGCTACCAACCTAAACAATAGCAATAGCTAATAACGGTGTGGGACTTAGTACAATTCTAAGTCACAAAGCCTGGCAAACAAGCACACACATGTAAACACAGGCGTTGATTCAGCCAGACACACACACGTAAACACATGCGTCCATTCAGGTAAAGCACAGGGCATTTCAATGTAGATTTAGTCTGTGGACAGAAGGCATACATGCTTGAAGTAACCTGCTCAGGGTGGAACAGTTTATGAATGACAAGCTTGGGCTTTGAGCACAGGCACTGTGGCTTGGAGGTGTGTATTCTTAGCTACCAGATTGACACTTTTCTCTTCGCAATCCTCTGAAATGACTCAGTCATTTGTGGAAATA
Source organism: Bramus lutescens (assembly GCA_001685075.1). Taxonomy (NCBI): domain Eukaryota; kingdom Metazoa; phylum Chordata; class Mammalia; order Rodentia; family Cricetidae; genus Bramus; species Bramus lutescens. The sequence continues at coordinate 17,945 of LOEQ01006987.1, read as the reverse complement.
AAATCCAGGTGGGGCTCAAGCCCTGCTTCCTATGGCCTTGCTTTTGAAAGCTAAATGTGCATAACTTCTTCCTTGGCACTGTCCTTTCTCTCTCTCTCTCTCTCTCTCTCTCTCTCTCTTTCTCTCTCTCTTTCTTTCCATCCATAATTACTTAATTGCATGCATAATTACTCATATGAGAAGTTGGTTTCCTAGCATCAGACAAGTGCTAGGAAGCAAAGCATTGCCCCCGAGGCCTCAAGCTAGGTGGGATGGATCATAGAACAAACCGCTGTCTTTGGCTTTCTTTGAAAAAAAAAATGACCTGCTTTCCTTTGGAAGGCCTGGAGAGGGGATTTGGAGAGCACATTTCCCCCAGAGGCTCCCCTGGGATGGCTGTGAACTTGGCAAACTAGCTCCAAATTACCCCCAAAGAGTGATTTGTTCCCTAGCAAAACAGGATAATGGTCTGGGGCAGACCCAGGGCTGCTGGTGCGTGGGTCACCAGAGCTGGGGGAATGTACTCTCCAGTGAGTCTGTTTGGGAAACAATTATCTTGCTTTCTTTGAATCAAAGATAGTCCTTTGTATTGTGTGCGTGCTCCAAGATCAAATATAGTGCACGGTCTCCATAGAGTCTCTTCTTTCAGGAAATTATTCATTGATAAAGCTGCTGGCCCAGACAGCTTCCTTACGGTAACTGCTCTCTGCTTTCTGAGAATCCGCAGACTGGGCAGGAACTGCTCCTGCTGTTTATGAGGCTTCTTCCTTTGGAGCCTTACCTCTGCCCACCTTACCTCATCACAGACGTGTGGGAGCAGAGCAAGGCTCGCAGGGCCATAAGGACACACTTGGTATGAGTGACATCATTCCCTGCTTGCTTCAAGCAGGGACTCAGTGGCTAGATGACTGTGCATCATTCATTTAGGCCATCAACTATTAGTCTATGTGGGGAGATGTACTGGGTCCCATAGTGCAAAACAAAACAAAAAACAGTGGCAGCAAGTCCCTCTTCTGGCATCTCTATGCTGGTTTGTGCTGGTCCAAGAGGCAGTGTCACGCCTGCAAGGAATGGACAAGAATGCTGCAGTCATTCATGCATGCTTATCCTCATTCCAGAAAACAATAGTGCTTACAAGGCTCTTGTTCTTGTGGGTTCTCAGTATTTTTATAGATGATCTGACTTAGTGCCTTCCATTTATATCTCTTGGTTTTGTGCAGTGGTAGGGACCGGTCACAATAAAAGCAAGTACAGAACTGGATGCCAATGTGGACATGAAGAGTAGGCCAAGGGAAGCCATTTGTGTTTAAGAGTCACACAGCCTCTAAGAAGAGAAGACTAGTGAGGCAAAGAAAAGAGACCCCAGAGTCCCAAGCATAGTGCTTAGGATAGTCACATTTATGAGTCCTTGTCTAGGAACTGGGTGGGCCTCGCAGCCATAGGACCTTATACTGTCCAGTATTGATGGGTACATTTGGATGTAGTTGAAGATGAGAGTGTTCAGAAAGGCATCACAAGGTTATTGATCATAATTGGCCTACGGTGAGGAAGGAGGTACCAAAGGGCCTTTTAATATGTCAGCCCACAAATGTCCCTCAAACTCTTCATGCTAAAAACACTGAGGTAAAGTGAGGAGGTGTGTTTTCAACAGAAGCTCAGAACTCCCCCTCACTTAGGTGAGCATCTCCCTCCCCAATTTGTACTTAGCTCATGCAGTGTTTTCTTTGTGATTGAAGATGTTGAGGATCACAGAGAAGGAGTGTCTCATGGCTAAGGAGGGAGAGGAAACCACGCTCAAGACATCATAGCAGATGCTGTTCCTTGGCTGGATGTTTGTGTGAGGTGCCTAAGGACCACTTGCATGCCAGAAACTAGCGCACAGAAGATCTAAGGCAGGCCAGGGCCTACAGCTTCACCCTGAACTTGGAGGAACTAGGAAGGCACCCTGTCTACTCCACTAGTCAATGAAAGGCTCATCCAGAATGCCCTGTTCCTACCCGAAGACGAGCAGATGCCAGGAGGCCAACAGCAGGTATGATGTAGGAGGGTCATCTGTGTATGTGTTACTTTCATTGGTTAATAAAGAAANGAATACAATTTGTGTGTTGTTATTTCGGGGTATAAGCTAGCCGTGCGGGAGCCGGGCAGGACAAAAAGCAGGGCCCGCTCCCCTCTTAATTACTACACAGGTATTTGGACAGAGTTACTGAAAAAAGAAAGGACAGGTATGAGGACAAGTTTTACAAATATGCACCCATGACTCACTGACGATGAGTCCCAGAGACAAATGAGGAGTTCAGGAAACCATGTTCAATGTCTGCCTTTGAAAGAGTGTTCAAGAAAGAGGAGGAAGAAGGCTTGTAGGAGCCAGTGGGATCAAGGACATCACAAGAAAACTTACAGAACCAACCAACCTGGGCTCACAGGGATCTACAGAGACTGAACCAACAACCAGGGAGCCTGTGTGGGATGGACCTAGGCATTCGGTATGTATTTTACAGTTGTGTAACTTGGTTTTCTCGTGGGACTCCTAACAGTGAGAACAGGAGTAGTCTCTGCTGCCTGCTTTTGAGACCGTTTCCTCCTACCGGATGGCTTCATCCAGTCTTATTAGAAGAGGGGTGCCAGTCTGAGTGCAACTTATACGCCACGGCTGACTGATATCCATAGGAGGTCTGCCTTTTTCTGAAGAGAAAGAGTGAATGGGGAGTGGGGAGAGAGGATGGGGCCGTGGGGGAGGGACTGGGAGGAGAGGAGGGAGTGAAAACATTGGTCAGGATGTAAAAAATAGGAATACATAAACAAGAATGGAGAAGACAATATGGAGAGATTAAAGAATATGTGGTAACTGGGTTTATTAATATTTTTTTGTTTGTTTCAACTTGACCCAACCTGGAATCATCTGGGAGCAGAATGTAAATGAGGAATTATCTGGGACAAGTTGAGCTTTGTTTATTCTGTTGCATGGGGAGACCCAGCCTGAATGTGGGCAGCACTTTTTCATGGGCTGGGCACTGGACTGTGTCAGAACGAGAAACGCAGCTGAGTGCTAAGCAAGCAAGAGTGAGTCCATCCTCTCCCTGCTTTAATGGCATGTGTGATGTGAGTGGTGCTCGAATTCCAACTTTGGTTTCCCAGCAGAGGTTAGCTAGAGCCTAGGTCGAGGCCATGTAAACCTGCTCTCCCAGAAGTCACGTTTCGTCAAAGTTACATCTTACCGGTATCTTTATCACAGCAACAGAAACGAAGCCAGAACAGCAAGACAAATTTGATGGATATGGAGGAGATCAGAAAACTAGAACAAAGGAAAGAAAGTTACAGAGACAAAAGATGCATTAGTCTCTCCAGTCCTCCGATAGAGGACTGAGCCAAAGAAGAGCAGAGCCTTGGGAACGTGGGAAGAATGATGCTGAGAAGATGCTACACATGGCGGTAGGAGTTTCAGGATGAGTGTGTGGCTCATGAGCATAGTTAACCAACATGCAAGGCATGGAGTCAGAACTATTTAATAATATCACACAAGAAAACTTGGTTTATGAAGATACGAGATTTATGTACATACCTTAGATTCTTTGGGATACCAAGTCCCAGGAAAGAATATAACAAACGAGGACAGCTATCATTATCTATCACGAAGGGGGACTGAGAACTGGGCAGCAAGGCAAAGGAAACATAGCTGGTTGCCTATAGAGAGGATATCCATCAAATTATCGTCAGGATTCTCCACCAGAAGCCAGGGTCATAGAACTGGACATCGTGCTCACCAGGTTCTGTAGGAGAATCAAGTATGTCAGAAATGCCAACTTTACCAAACTCCCTCAGAGGTATATAGTCTTGCCTTTGGAAGCAAAGATGGGGACAGTCAAGCTAGGGGGCTCTCGCCACAATTCATGTGCTAAACAAAGGTAAGAAGCCTGTGGTATCCCTGAAATCTCATCAAACTCCTCTACTAGGTTGAGTTCCAGCAGACCGTCACTCACAGGCCTGGCACTGTCTGACCCTGTCCCTTCAAGACTTCAGCCTGTTTCATTTTCAAGACTTGCTATGCTTCCCTTAAGATGGAGCTAGCTATACCAATCACCTGATTGATTGCATCATCAATGGACAGAGGAAAACCTGTCTCACCAGTCCATACTATAGTTACCTTATTTCACGTAGCCACTTTTTTCATTCCAGTTTTTTAGAACTTATTTCATTAAAGAAACGTAAATGCAAAAAAGTCAGTAAATTAAGCCATGTGCATGGTTTCTAGAGAAGTCAGCCTTGCGTGGTGTTTCTCTCCGTCCCACTGAGTCCAAACCACGTGGAGGCTATGCGAGCTACTATGACTTAAGAACACTAAGATCTCTAAGCAAGCTCTCCTCAAAGTGTCCATTTCTTTCAGTGTTTCTTCCTGAAATGATTGCCTGGCACATTCAAATTCATACATCTATCCCCTCCTTCAATAAAGTAGTTTTCTTAGTCAGTGAATTGTCCCACATCTTTCATATGTCAGAATCATAGGAAACATTCTGAAGAACCTGAGAGCTTGAACTCTCCTGGATTGGGGAACGGGGGCAAAGAGGAAAGAAACAGAGAAAGTAGAGGATAAAAGCTGGCAATGAGAATCAAAAGCTTGAATTCGAAATCATTGGCTGTGGGGCGATTTGCTACGCAGAACGCCATGGCCATGGTATGGACCTGGATGATCTGCCTTCTACGGGAAGCTAAAAAGTAACTTGAATGGGAACTGCGAATTGAGGAAATAAATATGCATTGCTATCTTTATTTTATAGCAGAGATTCAAATCCATATAAAGATTCCATTGTGACATGTAAAAAAATAATCACATGAAAAATGTTCTGGTGATACCCAGTTTTAATGACTGTCCATACTCTTTCATGACTGAACCTGGGAGAATCATGGCTCCCTGACTTGTGAAGAAAGAAAGTAGCTCTATGTTCCTCTTTGCTACTATGATAAACTGTTCTCACCAGAAACTGCTTGGGAGAGCAAAGGTTTGGTTCAGCTTACAGGTCACAGTCCATGACTGAAGGAAGTCAGGGTGGAAACTCAAGCAGCAGCTCAGAGACGACCCTGCTTACTGTTCCACATAGCACTATCAACAAACATGGAGCTCAGCCCATCGCCCAAGAAGGAACCATGGGGATGCTACTTACTAGGTGGCTCACAAGCAGGCTTATGCTCAGCTAGCTTTTTATATAGCCGGGGACCGCCTGCCCAGGGAATGGTGTTGTCCACAGTGACCACAATGATCTAGCCCCTCTCCCAATCAACTACCAGTCAGATCAATTCCACACAGACATGACTACAGAGCAATCTCATCCATGCAGCTCCTCGGTTGAGGTTCCACAGGTGACTCTGACTGTCAAACTGGCCATCAAGGCTTAGCCAGAGCAAACACTTAAATTTTGAGTCAACAATTGTTGGCATTTCCCTTCAGAGTTTTCTCCTAAGTTCTGTACAGAAATTTTCTTATTCTCGTTTCCTAAACAATGTAGCCTAGCATGTATTTTCATTAACATTTATACCTGTACTGGGAATTATAGATAATCAAAATATGATTTAATGTACAGAATGGGGTATGTGTTGCTTGTGTTGAGATGTGAGGTAGTTTTCTAGATGGATCTTGGTGTTCACTGGAGCCCCAGGCTTGAGTAGTCACTGGATACTGAGCACATGGCATGGCGGGTGTTCTCCTTGGCCTGGGAGATAGACTGTGCTCCCGGGCCATTAACACAAAGGACAGAGACAATAAGCACTGTGAGAGAACTACAGTAGCATTAAATAGATAACAGGCTGATACTCAAGTTTAGTAAAACAAAGCATCCTTGGGGTCACACAGCTTGAGGTAGAGTTTAGATTAATGAAGCAGAAGGCAAGGATATGCTCCATGGATGCTCTAGCAATGGTAGGAAAGAAAAAGGATGCGGATGGACAAGGACCACTTCATCCTTTAAGGGATGGGATTGAGTGGGACTTGCTGCCCAAGGGAAGGCATCTAGAATCAAAGTGGCCTGTAAGGGACAGGATGCTACCAGGGACCCTGGCAGAGCAAACAGTGCCCAGTAGAGGCAATCCCACTTTCTTTGCTGAAGATTGACAAGTCTAACAACCCACACACATACCTGCCCCCGCCTCCATCCTGTTATCCTGTTGCTCATTTTTTCTCTTTGTAAAATCTTCATTCTCAAAAAAAAAAAACCTAAAAGCAGTACTTCTTATTTTATTGAAGTTTAGAACAAATGGTGTTTGCAAGACAAACACAAAGAAATAAATCTCCTCACAAAGCCAGTTTGGGAAATTAAACATGGATTGGATCAGACCAAGAAACTCTAAGAGACCCTGCTTGACTGAGTCTCAAACTGACTTGGAGGAGGAAAAGATAAGAAGTCTTAAGGCCTGACAGACCTAAGTGGAACCTTTCCCCAGACACCCCCTCTTCCCACTAGCATCTTCTATCTGGGGTAGGAGCAGAAAAAGAGAAAGGAGGAGGAAAGGGAGGAAGAAGAAGAGAAGAGAAGAAAAGGGAGGAGCCAGCCCAGCCTGGCAAGCAGCAGTGGACAAGTGACTTTCTTCCTTAAGAGAAAATAAAAGAGACTTTTATTTATGTTTAATTATGTATATGTGTGGGGAATATGTGCAGATAGACGATTGCAGGCGCACACAGAGGCCAGAGGCTTCATATCCCTCTAGAGTTGGAATTAGAGGTGGGCATGAGCCACTCAGGAGTGGGAATCCAACTTGAGCCTTCTGAAAGGCAGTACGTGTTCTGAGTTTATGAGCCATCTCTAGATCAAACCTGTTTCCAATCAGATGGAAAGTGAGGACCAAAAGCCAAGGTTGTCATCCTCTATCTGACTTCTGCATGTGAGCATGGAACCCTGACCACATATTCACACTTTCTCTCTCCCCCACCCTCACATATACACCATAGCTTAAGAAGAGATCAGACAGCAGACATAGTCACGTGGGTTTTATGCTGAAGACACGCTGCGCATGAAAAACCACATCTTTGAATCCATCCTGGCGATCAAGACATCCTGATTTCCCAGTTTGGGCTCAGAGACGTCATGAAGGAAAGCCTTTGTCAGAAGCATAGCTGAATTCCTGGGTACAGCAGAAAGTATCAACTGTAATTTAGAAAAAAATTAAAAAGAGAGGGGGTACAGACAGCATGAAAACCAGTAGGGCATTCCGAAGCAAAGGGTGCTTGCTTGCACCCATTTTTGAAAATGACAATAAGGAAATGGAGAGACAAAGAAAGTGGGCAGGGAGAGACCAAATGGGAGTCGGGACATACCAAGGGCACCTTGGTTCTTATTGAAGTCGAAGGGAACCCTCCCTCGGGCATTTCTACCTAGCAGCACCCCATTCTCATTAGTACCTAGGCCAGTGCTCCTCCAGGCTTTGACGTCTTAAAGACACCTCACTCATGCTATCTCATTTTGTCTACCAGAACCTTCATCTGGGAAGACCTTTCTGTGTGGGCAATCAAGTCATGCTGCAAAGAAGGGAAGGTGCAGTGTGTGTTGGGGTCACATGATAACCCCATCAGTTGCTTCAGGGGATCCTTCTCCGTGCTGACAGACTCCTGCAAAAGTCTTTATTCTTTCCCTGCTCTCTGCTTCTTTCTCCTGTTCCATTGCAGCTGTACAAAGTGAACCCCGATTAAACCCTCAGATCAAACAATTTGATTGCCCTGGTGATGTAGGAGGGTCATCTGTCTATGTGTTACTTTCATTGGTTAATAA
>LOEQ01006986.1:110109-120530 GCA_001685075.1 Bramus lutescens | reverse complement strand
CGGTGCACGGCAGGATGTATAATCATAAAAGTGCAATACCCAAAATCTGTTGCAACACAACAGACTGAAATGTCTGTTGCTCACTCTCATGATTTCACAGTTTATGGGGAGTCACAGCCCATTGTCACTACATAGCATTAAGAGACAGTATTTTGTTGTATATTGCTAGTCTGGAAAAGGATCTTAATTTGAAGTAGGGGTTCTATTAGTTATGATTTTTAAATTAATAAAATTATTTAGTTAATCTATGTGTATACATACATAATATATGTGTATATGCCTCTGTGTGTATGTGTGTCTGTGTGTGCATATGACATTCAGAAGTCAATATTAGGTGTCTATATCTTACTAGCTTTTTTCTGAGACAAGTTCTCTCCCTGTATGTGAAGCTCATCCATGTGTATAGCCTGGCTGTCAAACAAGCCTCTAGCCTCCACCTGTCTCCATCAGAACCTCGCACACCACCTGAGTTTCAGATGTACACCTTTATGTTCAACTTTCATTTGGGGTGCTGGAAATCTAAACTCAGATTCTGATGTTTGATCAGTAGTCATTTTACCCACTGAGCCATCTCCCTAGTCTCTTATGCATTTTTTTTAACTTTAAAAGTCTAAATCAAAACATTATAAATGGGAGACCACCACTATGTGATGAAAGAAGAAGTATTAGGATGTCTAGATTTAAAAAATGGCAACCTAGAGTCTCATAAATTTGAATCTATGCTAGCTTAATAGATGAGTATAAATTGAAAATAAAGACTACAAACATCAATGAAAATGGCATAGTTCTTGTAGACTGATTAATCCCATGTCTTAAGGTAAATTCTGGAAAATGACAAAAATCAGGGGAGTAAATGATGTGACTTTATTCATACACATGGAATTCTATCTCCCAACATAAAATAATAGGAACAAAGCTGTAGGAAGGAAGCGACTAAGTTGGAGAAGAAAGGCAACATTTACTGAGGATTTTCTTTGTTCAGATACTATACTAAGTGTTTATGTCAGCTAATAATATTAATCTTTGTTCATCACAAGGAGATTGTTAGGCTTAAAGAAAAAAGAACCATGGCAACCACTTCTTTCTCTTTTCAAAACAAACAAAAAAAAAACCAAATTTGGGTGTATGTGTCATCACATTTTGATAATATTAACATGTCTTTGTAATCTCACATACCTTTGTATTTCTCAGTTTTGTATAATTCAGAAGTAAAAATCCATTTGAAATTTTTATCTCTGATAAAATGGATCATTCAAGAAGATATTATAAATTCAGGAGACTGACAACAAAAAATTTTATTAACTTTCATCATCTTGAACAATGTGAGTATTCAGAATGGCTATTGCAGATTATTTTTAAATTGTTAGAATAAATTGGAAATGAAGTTCAGAATTGGAAGCAAGTAATAGTAATAACAGCATCATAAGGTTATCTTATTAATTGTATAGAGGGTTTTGGAAAAACAAGTTGGAAAGGTTTCATAAAATGAAGCCTTGCAGTCTAAAATTTGATGCATCTCACCCATGTTAACTTCACATAGGCAAACCAGGTCACCTTCCTGCATGCTATTTAACCCTGTCACTACTTCATTCTTTATTCAGTTTGCCTCTCATATCAAAATACTAACCAGGCCTGATCACTTCTTAGCTTCTGAGATCAGATGATCCAGTGCATTCTGAGAGGTATTACTACAGACTAAATGTGTCTCTGACATTTCACTGTGAGGGAGTTTGCTGTCTTCAGACTGTAGCACTTAACTGTACCCTATTAGCTCTTAGACAAAGGTTAACAAACAGGAAAATCTCCTGGGAGTTGCGAGTATGGTAGATATCATAATAAAGTCCCACTGATATGGCGAACCATTGAGCTTGTGCCAAAAAAGAGTAAATGTCCTTTCAAATTTGATAATGACAGAGTTAGGAAAGCTGTACCCGTGCTTCTCCATCTGAGTTTTCAACAGAGACTAGAAATCTAGATTGGCCTGGGAATTTTCCATTTATGTAAGTGTTTGCTACTTCTGATTTACAGTGTTCTCTCTCTATCTCTTCATCCCCATAAATACAAATCTCTTTCTTCCTGTTTAGTGGTTTGTTTTTCTCATCCTGCAGGGACACTCATTCACTAATCCTTATAGAAAGAGTGGTTTACCATTGGTTTCTTTGTCGTTTGAGTCAGTGTCCCATGTATTTGACAAATGGTTGTTTGTAAACAGGGGTACTTCAAACCATAGTATACATAAGCCCATTGGCTTTACTAATACATCAAACTAGCTCTGATGCAGGTTAATAGCACAAGTGTAAACTGAGCTCAATTCAGTCCATCACATAATTCCTTTGTAATTATCAGGACCTTAGGAGTAAACTGGGGGACACAGAGTCTCACATAATCTAGGCTGGACTCCAACTTGCTGTGTGGCTGAGGCTGACCTTGAAATTTTGCAGTTCTTGCATGCACTGTCTGTGTGTTCAGAATCACAAGCATGTGCCACCATGTTTGGCTCCATGAGGTGCTAAGAATTTTACTCAGGACTTCCAGTGTACTCGACAAGCACTCTCCTCACTAAACTATAAACGTAGTCCCTCACCTGAAGTTCTCTGTGCAAATATTTACTCTAATCTTCATTGATAAAAATGCTATTTTTGTGGAGAGTAGAATTTGGGTAAAATGGTCAGAGTCAGTTCAAAAATGGTGAGAGTCAGCTCTCAGTGCCATAACAAATAGAGTAGGCTAAGGAAATTTAGCATCAAATTTGTTTTCCCAGAAATCCAAAATTAAGGGGCCAGTGTAGTTGATTTCTGTGTGAGCACACTTCTTGGTATATATGCAGAAGCTTTTTATTTCTTTATTCTTCTCTCATGTATTACATCCAGACCACATCTTCCCCCATCAACTTCAAATCCATCCCACCTCCCCTTTACTCCAGATTCACTGCCCCCTGCTTCCCTTTAGAAGAGAGCAGGCCTTCTAGGGATATCAAAGGAGGATGGCATGAGAAGAATAAATAAGACTAGGCACAACCCTTCATATCATTGCTGGATGAGGCAGTCCAGTAGGAGAGCTAGGGTAGCAATAACAGGCCAAATAATGAGAGACAACCCCACTTCCACTGTTAGGAGTCCAACAAAACCTCAAGCTAAACAATTATATGCAAAGAACCCATTGCAGACGGATGCAGGTTCCATGATTGTTTCTCAGTCTTACAGAGGCCTTCTTGTATGGGGTTTGGGCAAGGGAAAACAGAAGCAAGGTAGAGAAAAATTTTATTTTCTTTGTAATGTCACCAGCACGGTCCTAACCTCAAGACTGCTTTTAGATTTGTCTCTTGAAAAATTCCATTTCTTAACACTATTACATTGGGAGTTAAAAGTTCAACATATGAGTTTGCAAAACACACTTAAGACCCACAGAGGCAGGTGGTTTATGATATAGAAGTTGGAGATATTTGCTTAAATTTTTATTTTCTTAATATATAGTAATAATAGTAATATATTTTTCATAAATAGAAACGTGTAAATTAATGAGTTATTGATTTGGGATTTCCCTCTGTATTCTGTGATTACAATTAATGAATAAAGAAACTGCTTTGGACCTATAGCAGGGCAAAACTCAGCTAGGAGGGGAAATCTAAACTGAATGCTGGGAGAAAGAATGGCCGAGTCAGAGAGAAGCCATGGAGCGCCACCTGAGTCAGACATGCTGAATCTTTCCTGGTAAGCCACTGCCACATGGAGATACACAGATTAATAGAAATGAGTTAAATTAAGAGGTAAGAGTTAGCCAATAAGAAATTAGAGTTAACCACCCAAGAAGTGATTTAATTAATACAGTTTCTGTGTGATAAACCAATAAATGGCCCTCCTCCAACAAGCTATACTGTAACTTGCAATAATTATGTCAACTAAATTTATAAAGGTCAATTCCTACACATATAGAATTTGAATATTTTGTAGAGAGAAATATACTGGCTTTTTCTCAGTGTCTTTCATATTTTCTCTTCTGTTGGTTAGCCACTTTGAATCTATGTTCATGGAGGAATTTAACAAGCAGACACAATAAAGCCTGTATCTATCAAAATAACAGAAAATATCAAATGTTGGCAGAGGTAAAGGGCAGCAGGAACTCTTACTCATTGTTGGCAGGAATAGAAAGTGACATAGAGACTTTAGGAGAGGGCTGAAATATAACAATGGCTGTCTTACGTGGAGTCTGAGAAAACAATACTCAAAAGTATCAGCTTCAGTCATACCAAGTCCCTTGAAACAAAGAAAATTTGAAAGATTTGGAAGTGAACTTATTAATAAGCCAATTTCTAACCTTGAACCATTCCAACCTTATTATAAAACCTGAATTAAATAACAAAATAAATACCTAATAATAAACCACTCTAGTTATTTATTTAAATTTGTATCCTAGGTACTTCTTTAAAAGACATAAAAACATATGTCTCCAAAAGTATTTTTTCCTTTAATTAACTTATTTTTTAACAAAAACATTTTTTCTTATTTTACATATCAATCCCAGTCCCACTCTTTCCCTTCCTTCTTCTCCTCCACATCCCCCCTACCCACTCACCATCCACTCCTCACATGGGGTAAGGCTTACCATGGGGAAATCTACAAAGTCTAGTACATCACTTTGAGGCGGGACCAAGGCCCTCCCCACTATATCTAGGCTGGTCAAGGTATTCCTCCAAAGGGAATTGGTTCCAAAATGCCAGTTCATGCACTAGGTATAAACCCTGGTTCCACTGGTCAGTGACCTCCCATTAGCTCAGTTAAGCTTTTTCAGTGGGTATCTCCATCCTGCTCTTGACCCCTTTGCTCATATTATCTATCACTCCTCCTTCTCTTTGACTTGACTTTTGGAACTCAACCCAGTGCTTTCTTGTGAATTTCTGTATCTCCTTCCATCAGTTGCAGGATGGAGGTTCTATAATGACAATTAAGGTAGTGATCAATCTGATTGTAAGGAAAGGCCAGTCAGGCACCCTCTCCACTATTGCTTAGGGTCTTGGCTGGGGTCATCCTTGTGGATTACTGGGAATTTCCCTAGTGCCTGGTTTCTTGCTAGCCCCTAATGACTCCCATAACCAAGTTATCTCTTTCCTTGCTCTTCTTCTCTGTCCTTCCCCTATCTTAACTATCCTGTTTCCTCAAGTTCTTCTGCCCCCTTCTATTTCCCCTCTTCTTCCCCTTCCACCCTCCCTTCTTCTCCCACCTCATACTCCCAATTTTATCAGGAGATCTTGTCTTCCCAGGGGGATCCATGTATGTTTCTTCTAGGGTTCTCATTGTTACCTAATTTCTCTGGACTCCTGGAATATAGGCTTGTTATACTTTGCTTTATATTTAATATCCATTTGTGATTGAGTAATACTATGCTATTCTTTCTGGGTCTGGGTTATCTCACTCAGGATGTTTTCTTCTTATTCCATCCATTTGCAGGCAATCCTCAATATGTCTTTTTTTTAACTGCCGAGTAGTACTCCACTGTATAAATGTAACCACATTTTCTTTATCCATTCTTTCTTTGAGGGGCATCTAAGTTGTTTCTAGGTTTTGGCTATTACAAATAATGTTGCTAGGAATACAGCTGAGCAAACATGCTTGTAGTCTGATTGAGCATCCTTTGGGTATATGCCCAAGAATGGTATGGCTGGGTCTTAAGGAAGGTTGATTCCCAATTTTCTGAGAAACCACCATACTGATTTCCAAAGTGGATGCACAAAGTTGCACTCCCACTCCACATCCTTTCCAGGTTAAGCTGTCATTTAGTATTTTTGATCTTAGCCATTTTGACAGGTGTAAAATGAGATCTTAGAGTTGTTTGGATTTGTATTTCCCTGATGGCTAAGGGTGTTTAGAAGTTCCTTATTTGTCTTTTGGCCATTTGAAATTCTTCTGTTGAGATCTCTGTTTAGATATCTACCCATTTTTTCATTGGATTATTTGGTATTTTGATATTTAGTTTCTTGATTTCTTTGTATATTTTGGAGATCAGTTCTCTGGCTGATGTGGGGTTGGTAAAGATCTTTTTCCATTTAGCTGGCTGCCATTTTGTCTTATGGACTTTGTCCTTTTCCTTACAGAAGCTTTTCAGTTTCAGAAGCTCCCATTTATTTATTGTTGCTTTCAGTGTCTGTGTTACTGGAGTTATACTTAGAATATGGTCTCCTGTGCCTATGTATTGAAGGCTACTTTTACTTTCTCTTCTATGAGGCTTAGTGTGACGGTATTTATATTGAGGGCTTTGATCCATTTGGACTTCAGCTTTGTGCATGGGAATAGATATCTATTTGCATTCTTCTACAAGCTGACATTCAGTTATGTGAGCACCATTTGTTGAAAATGCTTTCTTTTATCCATTGTATTACTTTAGCTTCTTTGTAAAAAATCAGGTTTTCTTAGGTGTGTGGATTAATATCAGGGTCTTTGATTCAATTCCATCGGTCAAACTGTCTGTTTTTATGCCAATACCAAGCTGTTATCATTACTGTACCTCTTTATTAGAGCTTGAAGTCAGAAATGGTGCTGCCTCAGGAAGTTCCATAATTTTGCAGGATTTTTTTGGCTATCCAGGGTTTTTTGTTTTTCCATATGAACTTGAATATAATTCTTTCGAGGTCTCTGAAGAATTATGCTGGGATTTTGATGGGGATTGCATTAAAACTGTAGATTACTTTTGGTAGGACTGCCGTTTTTATTATGGTGATCCTACCTATCCAAGCACATGGGAGACCTTTCCATTTTCTGGTATCTTCTTCAATTTCTTTCTTCAAAGACTTAAAGTTATTGCTGTACAGGTCTTTCACTTCTTAGGTTGGTGTCACCCCAAGATATTTTATATTATTTTTGGCTATTGTAAAGAGTGATGTTTCTCTGATTTCTTTCTTTTCCATTCATCATTTGAATATAGGAAGGTTACTTTTTTTGAGTTGGTCTTGCCACATTGCTGAAGGTGTTTATCAGCTGTAGGAATTCCCTGGCATAATTTTTGGGGTCACTAATGTATGCTGTTATATCATCTGCAAATAGAAATGTTTGACTTCTTTCCAATTTGTATCCCCTGATCACCTTTGTTTTCTTATTGCTCTAGGTAGAACTTGGAGTACTATGTTGAATAGATATGGAAAGAGTGGAGAGCTTGGTCTTGTTCCTGATTTTAGTGTAACTGCATTGAATTTCTCTCCAATTAATTGATGTTAGCTGCCGGCTTGCTGAATATTGCTTTTATTATGTTTAGATACTTTCCTTGTATCCCTGATCTCTTTAATACGTTTACCATGAATGGATGTTGCATTTTGTCAAATGCTTTTTCAGCATCTAATGAGATGATCATATAATTTTTTTCTTTTAGTTTATTTATATGATAGATTACATTGATAGTTTTTCATATGTTGAACCAACCCTGTGTCTCTGGATGAAGCCAATTTATCGTGTAGATGATTTTTTTAAACATGTTCTTGGATTGAATTTTATTTTATTATGTATTTTTGCATTAATATTTATAAGGGAGATTGGTCTGTAATTTTCTTTCTTTATTGAGTCTTTGTATGGTTTGGGTATCAGGTTAACTGTATCCTCATAAAAAGAGTTTGGCATTGTTCCTTCTCTTTCTATTGTGTGAAACCATTTGAAGAATATAGGTATTAGTTATTTGAAATTCTGATAGAATTCTGTGCTGAAGCCATCTTGCCCTTGGCTTTTTCTGGTTGGGATAGTTTTGATGACTACTTATATTTACTTATGGGTTATAGGTCTATTTAAATTATTAATCTGTTCTTGATTTAATTTCAGTATGTGGTAGCTATCTAGAAAATTGACCATTTCCTGCCATTTCCATTTTGTGGAGTACAAGTTTTTGAAGTACAAAGTAAGGATTCTCTGGATTTCCTTGGTGCATGTTGTTATGTCCCCCATTTTAATTCTGATTTTGTTAATTTGGATGTTCTCTCTCTGCATTTTGATTAGTTTGGATAAGTTTTTGTCTATCTTTTTGATTTTCTCAAAGAACCAGCTCTTTGTCTCACTGATTCTTTGTATTGCTTTCTTTGTTTCTATTTTATTGATTTCAGCCCTTGATTTGATTATTTCCTGGTATCTAATCCTCTTGGGTGAGTTTGCTTCTTTTTATTCTAGAGCTTACAATTGTGCTATTAAGTTACTAGTTTTGCATTTCTCTACTTTCTTTATGTAGGCACTTAGTGCTATGAAGTTTCTTCTGAGCACTGCTTCCAAAGGTTTGATATGTGTGCATTCATTTTTGTTGAATTCTAGGAAGTATTTAATTTCTTTTTTAATTTTTTTCTTCACCCAGCTGTGATTCAACTGAGTACTGTTCAGTTTCCACGAGTTTGTAGGCTTTCTGCAATTAGTGTATTCTAATTTTAAGCCACGGTGATCAGATAAGATACAGGGGGTTATTCCAAAATTTTTCTGTCTGTTGAGGTTTGGCTTGTTACTGAGTATGTGGTCAATTTTAGAGAAGGTTCCGTGAGGTGCTGAGAAGAATTTATATTCTTTTGCCATCTATAGATGTCGGTTAAGACCTCGTGAGTCATGACATCTGTTAGTTCTCTTATTTTTCTGTTAAGTTTCTATCTGGCTGACCTGTGTATTGGTCAGAGTGGGGTGTTGAAGTCTCCTACTATTAGTGTGTGGGGTTTGATTTGATTTTTAAGCTTTAGTAATATTTCTTTCACATATTTGGGTGCCCTTTTGTTTGGGCATAGTTGTTCAGGATTGAGACTTCATTTTGATGGATTTCTTTTTCTCTGATAAGTATGAAGTGTCCTTCTCTATCTTGTTTGATTCATTTTAGTTTGAAATCAATTTTGTTAGATATTAGAATAGCTACACCTGCTTGTTTCTTATATTCGTTTGATTGGAAAATCTTTTCCCAACCTTTTCCTCTGAAGTAATTTCTGTCTTTGAGGTTGAGGTGTGTATGCGGCAGAAGGACAGTTTCTATTTTCATATCCACACTGTTAGCCTGTATCTTTTTATAGGTGAAATTAGTCCATTGATATTTGGAGATATTAATGACCAGTGATCATTAATTCCTGTTATTTTTTTCTGTGGTATTGTTTGTGTGCTTCTCTTCTTTTCTGTTTGCTGGTGTGAGGTTATCTGTTACCTGTGTTTTTGTTGATACAGC
Source organism: Bramus lutescens (assembly GCA_001685075.1). Taxonomy (NCBI): domain Eukaryota; kingdom Metazoa; phylum Chordata; class Mammalia; order Rodentia; family Cricetidae; genus Bramus; species Bramus lutescens. The sequence goes on along the minus strand of LOEQ01006986.1, from coordinate 111,374 downwards.
TAGCTTCCTACGGTTGGACTTTTCCTTCTAGTACTTTCTGTAGAACTGTATTTCTCGATAGGTATTGTTTAAATCTGGTTTTGTCATGAGTATCTTGCTTTCTCCAGTGATGGTGATTGAAAACTTTGCTGGGTAAAGTATTTTGTGTTTGCATCCATGGTCTCTTACTGCCTACTGCACATTTGTACAGGGCCTTCTTGCATTCATGGTTTCCTTTGAGAAGTTGGGTGTAATTCTGATAGGTCTGCCTTTATATATTATTATATATATTGGCCTTTTTACTTTGTAGTTCTTAATAGTCCTTCTTTATTCTGTATGTTTAGTGTTTTGATTACCATATGGTGAGGGGACTTTTTTGGTAGTCTATTTGATGTTCTGTATCATATATCTTCATAATCATATATACTTCTTTAGGTTGGAAAATTTTTCTTCTATGATTTTTGTTGATCATATTTTCTGTGCCTTTGAGTTGGAATTCTCCTTCTTCTGTTCCTATTATTCTTAGGTTTGGTCTTTACATGGTGTTCCAGATTTCTTGGATATTTTAGGTTAAGAAGTTGTTGCATTTGACATTTTCTTTGACCAATGAATCTATATTCTTATTGTATCTTCAATGCCTGAGATTCTGTCTTCCTTCTCTTGTATTCTTTTCATTATACTTGTATCTGTAGTTCCTGCTAATTTACCCCAATTTTCCATTTCCAGAATTCCCTCAGTTTTTATTTTCTTTATTGCCTCTATTTCAGTTTTCAAGTCATGAACTGTTTGCTTCACCTGTTTGATAGTTTCTTTTTTTGGTTTTATCGGGCTTCTTTAAGAGATTTATTGATTTCTTCCATTTTTATGTTTGTCTTTTCCTCCATTTCTTTAAGGTAATTTTTCATTTCCTCTTTAAGGGTCTCTATCATCTTCATAAAGTTAAATTTAAGGTAATTTTTTTCTGTTAATTCTGGGTTAGGATGTTCATGTCTTCCTCTTGTACGACCATTGGGTTCTGGTATTATGATGTTGATTTTTAAGTTATTAAATATATTTTTGCATTAGTGCCTATTCAGCTCTTTTTACAATTTGTACAGTCAGTCCTTTTGCCTCTTGGCCCAACCCTTGCAGTCAGTGTCTGTGTCTCCGGTTTCCTCTCTTTGTAGTGAAAGGGGAGTGGGCCTGCTTTTCATTCCGCCCGGCTCCTACACGGCTAGCTTATATCCCAAAATAACAACACATAAATTGTATTCATTTAAACACTTCCTGGCCCATTATATCTAGCC
>LOEQ01006986.1:74014-86448 GCA_001685075.1 Bramus lutescens | reverse complement strand
ACTCCTGAGGGTTTTGTGCTCAGAGCAGCTGTAGGCACTCAGATCAGGGGAAAACAAGTTGTTTAGTTCACAAGAAATTTAGGATCTAGGGGCTCACAGCTCCCAACAGTGTTATTAATTGTTTTAGATAGCTTTCTACTGGTAGGATGATCACCAAAACCAATAGCAACTTGAAGGAAAGAAAATTTTATTTGGCTTAGACTTCTACTTCACAGTCCATCATAAAGGAACATAAGAGGTGGTATTCAAGGTAGGAACCTGGAGGCAGGAACTAATGCAGAAGCCGTGGAGAAACATCAGTTACTACATTTCCTCCATGGCTTGGTCACAATGTCTTTCTGTTGCTGTGAAGAGACAATGATAATGTCAACTCTTATAAGGAAACATTTAATTGGAACTGGCTTATAGTTCAGAGGTTTCAACCATTATTAGCATGTTGAGAAGCATGGAAGCAAACAGGCAAAAATGGTGCTGAAGTAGTAGGTAAGATTTTACAACCAGATTGCCAGACAGCAGGAAGAGAATGAGTCTCTGGGCCTGGCTTTGTCATCTGAGAGCTCAAAGCCCACTCCCAGTAATGTACTTCCTCTAACAACACCACACCTCCTACTAGTACTACTCCCTATGAGCCTATGGGGGTTGTGGTAGTTTGAAGTAAGTTGATCACAATGAAATAATAGAGAATGGCACCATTGGGGGATGTGGCTTTATTGAAGTAGGTGTACCCTTGCTGGAGGAAGTGTGTGACTGCGGGGTGGGCTTTGAGGCCTCTTTGGTTCAAGCTTCCCCAGTATGACTTTCAGACCATTTCCTGTTGCCTGAAAGATATAGGACTCTCAGCTCCTTCTTCAGCACCATGTATGGCTACACATCATCATGCTCCCTGCCATGATGATAGTGGACTGAATCTCTGAACTGTAAGTGAGCCATCCCAATTAAATGGTTTCCTTTATGAGAACTGTGGTCATAGTGCCTCTTCACAGCATTCAAACCTCTAAGACAGGGGCCATTTTCATTCCAACCATTACACTCATTCTACTTTTTCATACAGCTCAGGACCATCTTGCTCAGGGGTGGCACCGCTCCTTATGGTCCATGCACTGGGCTTGGCCATATCCATCATTAATCAAGAAAATACCTTATCAGCAATCTGATGCAGACATTTTCCCAATTGAGGTTCCTTCTACCCAGATGACGGCAGTGAGTCAAGGTGAGAAGAAAAGTAACCAATATACTGATGATTTTCATTCTATTTTTTGTATTCATCTGTATTTGAAACAATTCCTAAATGAAATAATCCAAATTATTAATTTATAATCAAATTAAGTTAATCAAAAATGAGATGTTAATAATGAAAAACATTTTATGTATTCATTTAAGTCTGTGCATCAGTGTGGGTGTATAATGTGTGTGTGTGTGTGCAGTTGTTTGCATGTTTGTGGCACCTTAGAGGCCTGAAGCTGGTGTCAGGATCCTCTATCATTAATTGCCTACTACTCTGAGGCTCAATCTCTCACTGAACTTGGAGCTGAGAATCCACCCCTCCTCTCTCTTCATGGAACAGAGTTCTAAGCAGGTGTAGAGTACGCAGATTCTTGTGTGCATGCCAAACTTTGAACCGCTGATCCTGCTGATGGCTTAGAAAGTGCTCTTCAGTGCTGAGCTATTTCTCCAATCCTTAAAATGACATATTTTGTTTAAATTGGAAAACAAGGAGGAAGACATGATAAAGCAAGTGAAGGCAAAAAGTAAGCGAAGTTCAGATGAAACATATTTGGATTTATGGCAGTAACTGGTTAATATGTATTAGGCTATTATATTCCTCAGCAGTGAGGAAAAAAAACGTTGTGCTTCAGTGGATTTCTATGCATTGTTTAGAGATCGCAGTACCAAGTTATCTATTGCTAATCTTTTGATGCCTTTGAGCCATTTTACATCATTGCATATTATAAGAAACCAACAGCATAATGCAAACGATTGTTATCTATGGACATGGAAATGAATCCTATGTAGAGGAAGACGGACTCCAGCCCAAAATGAAGGCAGTTTGTTTCCATTTGCGAGTTCATTTCAATACTCTGGGTGTCACCTGAAAGAAGCTTCACCCACCAATGTGTGCTGCAAGATGACAGGAAGGAAGGCATGCTGAACACTCAAAGAGAAGAGAGAAAAAAATAAAATGATGTAAGTGATTCCAGGGGGTGGGGTAATCTAAATTCAATGAAGAACAATAGCAAGCTGCTTTCATTTGCTATGTAGCTGCTATGACCTTTCTGTTACTTTAGTGAATATTGTTTTCCTCTATTTTTTTTTTCTAACTTGCTTAACTAAGATAGAAGCAAATCTGTTAGACATGAATTCAATCTTCCTTTTTTGCTCAGGACATTTTGTGTTTGAATATGATAGTTTCCAAATATTAATGAAGGGTCTCTCAATTATCTATGCTGATCTACGTGAGAGTCAGTGCAAGGAAGTATTGCTAAGAAGCCCAGGGCTTTCTTTCCTAGGGCCACATTATGGATATGGGTTTAGGAGCCTAAACCAAGGATGTCTCAAATGTCTGTTCATGGAACATAAAGTCTGCCTGATCAGCCTGGAAGAAAATCAGATACTCAGGGCACCACTCTACAAATTCTAACTTTAGTGTCAAAGAAAATTCCTAGAAAGAAGCTGTGCATTCTAGGATTGATGGACAGGTAAATACATCAAAGAATGTGGAGAGTTTAGAATGCTACAAGTCTGAGATCCCAATTGCAGTTTCTTCTGATATCTTTAGCCACTTGCATCTTCTCAAAAGCCCTTCTTAACCCAACTCCATGTCACTCAAACCTCCTTATAAACAGATTCAAAATTTTTGAATGTGTTTTAGGTTTTCTATTGCTAGCCACCATGACCATGGCAACTTTCGTAAGTGAAGAAAACATTTAATTAGAGTGGCTCACATTTTCAGAGATTTGTCCATTATCATCAGGTGGGACATGACAGTGCAAAAGCCGAAATGGTGCTGGAGAAGGAGCTGAGAATTCTACAACTTGATCCAAATGCAACAGGAAGTGAACTAAGACACTGGGTATGGCTTGAACATATATGAGATCTCAAAGCCAACCCCCACAGTGACACACTTCCTCCAACAAGGCCCTACCTACTCCAACAAAGCCACATCTCCTAATAGTGCCACTCCCTATGAGCTTATGGGAACAATTACATTCAAACTATCACAGAAATGTATTATCATAGTAAAACCTTATTCTCCACCAAAGGGCCAGTATGCTATCACCTAGCATCATATCTGCCTGACTCTAATATGATTTACAAACTTGAAACCTGGGGAAGACAAAGCTCTATATTCCTGGCCTTGCTCATTCAGATTTGTTTCCCAAATAAACTATATCTTATTCCCTTTGAGAGCTGGTGTGTGTGTATATGAATGTGTGTGTATGTGTGTGTGTGCGTGTGTCTGTGTGTATGCACCTTAGAGTTTCCAACCTATTATTAAAAAGCTACCATGTAAGTCTCTTGCCAAGCCTAGATTTGAAATAGTGTAGATAGTGGTCCTTTCAAAGAGATTTTTTCTTGATGGCTATCTCTTAGGGACATTTTAAACATGCTTTCTATTACTTCAGCCAAAGAACAGATCTTTCTAGAAAGACAAATGTCTACTTCTTGATAAAGAATGAAGGACAGCAAGAATTTCTAACCAGGCTAATACTAGTAAAGGTTAGTCTAGGAGTTAGAGAAAGATATAGGGAGGAAAAAACAATCTCTGTGTCTTCTCACTCACACTTCCCCAGTACACTTTCTTCATCAGTAATTGCTTGGGGCAAAGGCAGCATTAAACAGAGAAAGAAATGAGCTGTAGTCTTTGTGTAGTAACAGAAATAAAAGCATACAAAGCAGTAGATAGCCCATGCAGCCAGTAAAGGGGATGGAAAGAGAACCATGAGATCAGCTAGATGATGATTGGGAGGTGGCTCCCAGGCACCATGCAAATTCAAAATCTTTAGTTATGGCTTCATAGGAAATGAGAAATATTGAAAATAAAGCAATCCTTTATATATTTCATAAAACCGTTTCTTGGGGGCTATTCAGAACATGCTTATTTGGGTTACCTGATATTTAAAAGTTGTTGGATATAAGAATTAGATTTCTCCTTTTCTTTTTTTAAAAACCTAAACCACAATCCCCTCCTGTATGACTTTTTTTCTTTGGTCCTTGTGATCTATTTTACTGGAAGCCTGGAGAACTGTGAGCCAGTCTGGGCTCAAAGCATTTGACTCTTCACAGAGACTTACTTACCTGTCAAAATCGTAACAAGACATGATACTTCTCTCCAGTCAGATATGAGGCTGGATAAATTTATATACTATAGAGTGAAAAATACACATCCTGTCAGAATCAGTGACCTCACTGAGGAAAGATGACCACAGCATGCAAGTGCAAGGGCAAATACTAGCTGGAGGCTTGGAAAACAAGTTAAAGAACAACCATACTGAAAATATGATCCTTGTCAGAAGCACTACAGTGCCTGGCAAACGCTTGAACCAAGAAAGTGACATTTTGTCTAAAGTCCTACCCATTAGGGGTCATCAACAGACTGCATTAAGAAAAGAAAAGGATAAGAGTTTTGTCATTTTGTTTCTAGATATTTACTTTAAATAGCATCCCTTTTAGAGTATTTTCTCCCCAAAATAAGTGAGTAGAAATTTAAATGCTGTTTTGAACACTGATAAACTTCTTCAGGGTCTCAACACTTACTCCGTTCCTAGTTCTCCAAGCATCTCAGGCTGTCTGACTTAGGATGATTACTCTAGAGATCAAAACTCACAGGGCAAAAATGGATTTCCCAAACAGCTCTTTTTTTGCCAGAGACAGCTGGGATCATTCTAACTGAGTCTACTAGCATTGTGGACATAGTAGGGTGCAATTTGAAGACACACAATGCAGACCAAAGACCTAAAGTGTTAGCAAGAGCATTCTGTTCTCAGGTGTGTGGATTCCTATGACATCACTCACAAGACTAACAACAGTAATGGCTGAAATGTAAGGGATCCTTTCTGGATATGTCAGGTAGTACTGTGCTGGTTGATTGTATGTACTATCTTAATAAATCACAAAATATGCAAATAAAGTGGCAACTATCATTGTCCTCATCTTATTGATAGATAGAGAAACGGAGGCAGTTGGCACTTAGCTGGGAGACTTTTACGTTTGATTTGCTTAGTTGTATCAGAAAGGAAGGTAAGATCACAGGTCTGTATCTGTGTCCTGAGGTTTCCTTAGCTCTAAATGCTGAGCATTTTATGAGATTTTATAATATTTTTAATACAATCTATGAATCCAATAAAACATTTCCTACCTTCTACTAAATTTACCCTAGGAAAATATCACCAGCTGGAATTTATTACTTGACTTGGAATTTATGAATTCTATTCACACCCTCCACAAAAATATATAGTTGCTTATGCAGCTTTCAAAATGTGTCTCTAAAGTAATGAAACTGATTTTCATTTGTGATCCATGAAACTCCCTCTTTTAACAGTCATACCTATAAGGATGAAGCATGAAATGATTTTGCATATGATAAAAGTTATTGATGAGGAAGAGACAAAACCCTCTTTAATTTTCAGCACAATGGCTCCTAATGGTGAGTGTATGAACAGATAAATTAATATCACACAATTACTCTTTTTCTGGGGTCTAAAAGCCTTCCAGCTTCAGGGCACTCTCTGGCAAGAGTCATTGATAATTAGATTGATGTTTCCAAATATTACCTGATATTAGAATCTCCACTGGGATTTTGAATAGAGCATGCCATGATGGCAGAAGCATTTTATGACATGTGTATATGGTGTGGTACTCACTAGCCACACATAGCTATGGAACACTTGAAATATGATTAGTGCTACAGAGAACAGAATACATTGACATTGGGAAAAGTATAGGGAGCATAAATGACCACTGTATGGAACAGAACAGGATGACCAGAAGAAGCATGCTGAGTGGTTGGGCAGCAGTTTACCTAAGGTCAACGGAGTCAGAATCACTAATACACAGTCATTTGAATCTGTATTCTTAACATTATATTACTCAAAACTGAATGAACAACAAGTTTATTTAGACTAAAATTATTTTTATTTCTCAAGATCATAATTCTAGGCAACTTGTGTTTCCAAACATAACACTGCATATAGTATATATTCAGTTATTTAAACACAGCATTCTCTTTAATTATAGAAAATGAGTTGTATTGTTACCAAGAGCAGCAAGTATGTTGTGCATCTTACACAGGACTCGAATTGTACATAGCTTAAGAAAGTGAACACAAGAAAATTTGCATTTTCAAAAAAATGATAAATTAGGGAGCAATTATTCATTTTACAAAAGAATTCACCTAAGGGCTACTTTAAATATTCTAGCTCTCCAAAAATGAATTCTAAATAAGATTCAATTAACAAAAATTCAATTTGCGCACAACTCTTCAAGAACACATCTGTTTCCTCAAACCAGCTACACCTGTGGATCATTTGCAAAACCTCTGGAGGTTGAAAGAGAGTCTTCATAAAAGCTATGATACTGCAATTGAAATCACTCCATTCAATCTCCACAGTGTATGTGTGCTGGTATACATACACATCTGTTTATGGGGGTTATTGGTTGTCTTCTAATACTCTCCACATGTTCTGTTTTTTGAGACAGGGTTTCTCTTGAACCCACACCTTATTAATTAAGCAAGACTAGCTGGCCAGCAGGCCCCAGAATTTTCCTGTCCCCCATACACTGGGATTACAACCATATACTACCATGTCCACTGTTTTATGTGGTTACTGAAAATCTGAACTCTGTCTGGTTCTTAGGCTTGTGCCTCAAGCACTCTAATGACACAGTTATTTCTACAGCTCTTCTATTCCATACTTTTGGAACTAACATTGTGTGTGTGTGTGTATGTGTGTGTGTGTATGTGTGTGTGAAAAGTATTTATGCCTTCTAAAAACTCCCTTTCCAGATCTGCTATTAAAAGCCTACGATATTTAGCTGAATTAAGAATATGGAAGAATGCATTCAACCAAAGAGTCTCTTCAAAAGTGCTTTGAAATGGAAATAACACCCAGTGTTATAATTTAAAAACTGGCAGATGAGAGAGAGAGATCATACAAAAGGGCTCACAAGAGAGGTTTATTAGAAGAGGAGAGAGAAGGGGCAGAAAAGGGGACTGAGAAGGGGTCATAGAAGGTGCCTGAAACTGGTTCCTGAGGATAAGAGTTGTGAAAGAGAAAGAGAGAGAGAGAAAGAGACAAGAGGTTGGCAAGTCCCACCTTTTAAAAGGGAAGAGTGAATGTGCACAGGAGGTGCTTTTAGTGGCTGCAGCTGAGGATGTATCCTGTCAGGCCCTCAAGGGCAGGTCAGTACAGATGCCTGAATACTAACATTCTTCCCTTTTGCTTATTTTAAAATGGTGAAGAGTTAGAAAGGGGTAGCAGGAGAGGTGGCGATGAGGATGCCGTGTCTTTGAGACTATTTTTTGCTGACCTTAGGGGTCTTTGGGGACATGAGAAAGCTGGAGTGCTGGCCATGTCTTTGGGTATATGACTGCTTCACATCACTGTCCAGGTTCCGGGGAACCTTCAGGCACCACCTGGAACTGGCAAAATTCTGTTTGAGGTGGATCCAAGTTGACTTCCTGGGGCTCACAAGAACTTAAGGCACCTATTGCTTTCCCATCACTGCAGTATCACCTTGATATTCTCTTTCTATCTGATTTACCAAGAAACACACAGGTGGTTGATTACCAATGGCAATCAATAGTAAAAGTGAAGCAGAACAAATTTGTACCAAACTGGTAAGGCTATCTCCTGAGAAGGCAAGGAAAAAAGTGACAGGGGAATGATCACTAGGGCTAAATGGAAACTGGAGTTGAGTAAATAAAAAAGGAAGAATCAGTGTGTGCTGGGCAAGAGGAAGCTGGCTTCTCCATCTGACCCACACACTGCCACAAGCAACCAAGACATTTAGAGAGGGAAAGCAGACAGAAAAAAAGAAAGTGAAGAATTCTTTATCAGTTCCCCAACAGTCTGGTCTAAGGAATACTGAGGCCAGATTTGATTTAAAAGGAGTGGTCAGGGGGTCTCCAAAAGACTTCCCAATGGGAACAAGGAGGTGTATGATACAGTTACCCAGGATGAGGCAGAGGAAAATTGAATGGGCACAATGAGTGAGGTAGAAGAAGGAAGATCCAAAGGCTGGAATATGCCGGCATCCCAGGTGTCCGGGGGGGTCAGATTGAGTGGGCACAAGCTGTTCAGTATATCATCACACAAGAAAAGGGGTCAAAGACTCTGAGACTTGGAGAAACACATTTTCCTGGTACTAGAACTTTGAGAAAAGCCATAAGGTAAGGAGAGGACTGTGTTCGAGAAAGAAAGCCTCACAACCAGGGGAATCGTCAGAGGTGGATAAACCCACCAGAGACCCTGTTGTTGCTATTGAATGGAAGGTGAAGCCATCAGTAAATGAGCAATCAGATTTGTTGCAGGTGGAAGAACGTGGATCTGCTGAGGGTGGAGCAGGTGGGTAGGGTCCCAGCACTAAGAAATTACCTTTCAGTGGGCCCTGGCATGAAGCAAACATGGCACACACAACAGAGTTCATGTAAGAGGTTTATTGGGGGTAGAGAGTGAAGGAGTGAAGGAGTTAAAGGGTGAAAGAATAAAACGCCTGCTGTGGGAGAATGCTTTTGTGCAATGTAAAGATTTGCCACACATATTAGTTTGATAAAACACTGATTGGCCAGTAGCCAGGCCAAAAGTATAGGTGGGGCAACCAGACAAAGAATTCTAGGAAGAGGAAAGGCAGAAAGTCAGTCGCAAGCCAGATGCAGAGAAAGCAATGTGAGAATGCCTTACTGTGAAAAGATAACAAGCCATGTGACTAGGCATACATAAGAATTATGGGTTAATTTAAGATGCAAGAACTAGTTAATAATAAGCCTGAACAATAGGCCAAACAGTTTATAATTAATATAAGCCTCTATGTGTTTCTTTGGTACTGAACGGCTGCAGGACTGGGTAGGAAAGAAACTTCCATCTACAAAGTTTGTGTCAAAGTGGGAACTTGAGATAGGCAGGCAGACAAGAGGAAGAGAAGAAAGAAATAGAGGAAGTGAGAGACAAAGGAAGGTGTAAGGTAAGAGAGAAGAACAGAGGGCTTAGAGCTAAGATAAGAGAAAGCTTGAAAATTGGCTATCACCTTCTGTCTTTGGATTGCTGACAAAATGTTACAAAGGTCCTGTAAAATATCGAAATATAGGGTGCTAGGAAGTGGCCATATGGATTGATATCTAAGGGGTATTGGGTCAGATCTAACTGCAAAGATGGACGCAGCTACTACCATGATTGAGGCAGAGAAGTAAGATCCAAGAGTCTGCAATTCCTAGCTTCCCAGAAATTCAGAAAGGATCAGATTACATAGACATAGGCTGTCCCATGCATTGTCACACAAGAATAGGAGCCAAGGGCTGCAAGCTCAGGAGAGCCATGGTTGTCTGTTACAGGACTTGACAAAGTCTGAAGGTGAGAACCATGGTCGAAATATGCTTCCTCACTAGTGGGAAATGGCCAGAGGTGAAGAAGAGGGGGATTATCAAACATGTTAGTGTTGGATGGAGGGTCCCAGTGATCCGTAAGTTGGAGAAACAAAGCTGTCATATGTGAACCAAGTTCCAGGATCCTGGGATGCCTCAGGGTGCCAGGAGGGCCTGATGAATCTCATGACACCAAAATTTTTTATTCAGAAATTGCTGGAAAGACAATCATGCCATACAAGAGAGACCACATGGGAGGTTTATTGGAATATGGGAGAGAAGGTGGCAGAGAAAGGGGCAGAGAAGGAGAGAAGGGGACAGAGACCAGACTCTGAAGACATGAATGATAGAAGAGAAAGAGATGGGAGAAAAAGAGAGACAGAGACAGGGAGAAAGACAGCAGGTGGGCAATGTCCACCCTAAAAAGGGAACACAGTGAATGTACACAACAGTGACTGCAGCTGAAGACCCAAGGGCAGGCTAGTACCATTACGTGAATACTAACACCCAGACTGTTCTGATTTCTGGTCTGGCATTTAAGGGGCTTAGAAGGCAGTAACACATCATAACAAGTAAAATGCTGAACAGATGGATAAATCAGTAACTCTTAGCTCATCAGAGCTTAGGTCATAGGGTAACTTCTGTCTGTTAATTTGGAGAGAGAGAGAGAAGCAGTTGAAGAAACCAGTGCCCAGGTAGGAAAAACTGAAAGTAAACCGATGAACTGCTAGGAGGCTTAGCGTAGAGCAGTTGAAAGGGTAACAAAGTTTCCAAAAGATGTGGTCACACAGTGTTTAACAAGGCCAGAAAGCTAGCTAGAAAATCCAGACAAACTTACAATGGCCAACTTGTGAAGAACATAGAATGTTCTCAAGAGAAACGTAAAAAAATATGTCCCTAGGAACTGGAGAAATGGCTTAGTGATGACGTTCACTGACTACTATTGCAGAGGACCCAGGTTTAGTTCCTAGTACCTACATAATGACTCACAACTATCTGCAGTTCCAGTTCCAGGGGATCTGATTCCCTCTTCAGACTTTCATGTGTACCAATCATGAAAATGCTACACAGACATGAATGCAGATAAATTGCCTATGCACATAAATATATATATATTAAAGTATCACTTCAACATCTACCTTAGGAAATTAAAAAAAAAAATCTTGCTGTACGAAGGACAATATTAAGAGTGTGAAGAGACAAGCCCAACACCAGAAGGAAATATTGGGGTAAAGAATACTTATCTGATAAGGAAATACCTTAATAATGAAGAGCAAAGCTAGGAGATGGTAGCACATGTCTTTAATTCTGTTACTTGGGAGGCAGAGGAAAGTAGAACTCTGAATTCAACATCAGTCTGGTCTATAAAGTGAGTTCCATGACAGCCAGAGCTATGTAGAGAGACTTTATCTTAAAAAAAATAAATAAACAACAAAAAAACCTGAGCAAGTAACAACCAATTAATCAAACAAAATTGCCTTTAAACATGGACATATCTATTAGAATGTCTATCATTTAGGCACTGATAATCTAAAGGCTGGTGAGGAATGTGGGCCAACAGAAATTCTCACTGTTGGCATAAATGCAAGTACAGCCACTCTGGAATACACTTTGGCAGTTTATTACAAAACTTAAAATAGTCTTAGAACATAATCCCAACATCCTGCTCCTTGTTATTTACCCAAATGCATCGAAATCTTACATCTACATAAAAATATACCTGTGGTTATTTATAGATGCTACACTGATACCAAGTTTGAGACAACTATGATGTTGTTCTCCAGTAGGTTTAAAGTATGCATATGGCATGACACATCTAGATAATAACCAATTACTCAATTCTAAAAAGAAATTACCCTATTAAACTATGACAATATGTGGCAGGGAAATAAATGCATATTTCCAAGAGAAAGGAGTCAATCTGAAAGGCAACATTGTCTTACTATATGACATTTGAAAAAAGACAAAACTACATATTATAAACATCTAGCTGCTGGGGATCAGGAGGAATGTAAAAGATGAATAAAAGAAGCAGAAAAGAATTTTTAGAGCAGTGAAATTACTCTGTATTGTAGATACATATCACTATACTTTTGTTGAAAGTCATAGAGTGTACAGTAAGAATAAATTCTAGTAAAAACTATACATTTTGAGTCAACAGAGTAGCAGTCTGGTTGTATATGTTCACAGTTTGGGCAGTGATATGTGGAAGGAGATAAATAATATACAGGAATTCATTCTTGCTATTAATTCATTACTTCCTCCTTTCTGTCCATATGCCAAGGAAGCACTCTATCACTGTGCTGTATTCCCTCCACTAAATTTCTCTATGAAACTTACATCATTCTAAAAAAAACAATAATACTTATTTTTAAAAGTATTATGTAAGATTGAATTAACATTACATTGATATATATGTATATATGAATCAAGTCGTTTATTCACTTGTCATGGCATATATGTAAATAGCACCTTGTTTCTCTGAATGTGTCTTATCTTGAATAAAATAATGCATGTCCATCCCCACATTATACTACAGTCTTTTATTGACACATCTCATTAATGCTGTAACAGTGTTTTTCAAACACCTAGTTAAACATGTATAAATTTAGATACTTCTCTTGGCTTTTCACATTCAATAGGTCTGAGGTAAAGTCCAGAAATCTGTACATTTAACAAGCATCCCAATGGATTAACAAGAGAAGAGAGCATGAAACCCAACTTCTGATTTAGGCAACCTTGAATTTCATGCAAAACTGGAAATTATTATTTATGTATTTGGATTAAAATTGGCTGTTATGGATTTGCAGCTTCCTGGGGCAGCAGGTCCCGAGAGCAGAGGGGGCAGTGGATCCCA